>PISX010030407.1:0-19127 GCA_004024625.1 Mellivora capensis | reverse complement strand
GTGATTGTTAGGAGTTAGGGGTTATGGGGTATAATGGGATATGGGGAGTTGTTTAATAGGTACAGAGTTTTAGTTTGTAAGATGAGAAAGTTCTGGAGAGTAGTTGTATAATAATATGAATATACTTAACACTGTTGAAATACATATGCTTAGAAATGGTTAAGATGGTAAGTTTTATGCTGTGCTTTGCTTTTTTTTTTTTTAACCAGAATAAAAAAAAAGAATTAGAGACTAAACAAAAGAAAACTGTTCTGAATGTGTATTAATATTCAGCCAAAGTAGACTTTAAGCAAAAAAGCATGATTAGGGATAAAAGAGGGACACTTCAAAATGATAAACCATTTAATTTAGCAAAAAATAATTTTAATAACATAAAAAAATAATTTTAATAACAGATTAAGATTTTTTAAAAATTTTTATTTGAGAGAGAGCGTGCGCACAAGTGGGGGTTGGGGCAGAGGGGGAGGGAGAAGTAGACACTGTGGAGCAGGGAGCTTTGGCAAAGCGGGGCTTGATCCCAGGACCCTGGGATCAAGACTCTAGCCAAAGGCAGACACTAAACTGACTGAGCAACCCAAGCACCCCTTGAATAACAGATTTAAAACAAAAATTTACAGAATTAAAAGGAGAGAAATATATAATTATAGTAGGAGATTTTAATACAGGTCTCTCAATAACTGGTAAAAGAATCAGATGAATTGATAAAGATATAAGATATTTGAATGATATGACTAGCAAATGTGATATAATTGTCATAATTAGAACAGTATATCTAACAATTAAGTATATGTATGTTTATTACTTCTTTTTTTTTTTTTTAAGTAGATCCATGCCCAGCAGCCCAGTGTAGGCCTTGAACTCACGACTCTGAGATCAAGACCTGAACTGAGATCAAGAGTTGGACACCCAACTGACTGAGCCACCAGGACACCTGTTTATTACTTCTTAAGTGCATCTAGAACATTTTCAAAAATTAACCATAAAGCAAATTTCCACCATTTTTAGAGAATTAAAATCACACAGATTATTATTTGACTGCAGTGCATTTAAGCTAGTTATCCAAAAGTCAATTAGAAAAACTCCAAATATTTGGGTATTAAGAATATATGTCTAGGGACGCCTGGGTGGCTCAGTTGGTTAAGCGGCTGCCTTCGGCTCAGGTCATGATCCCAGCGTCCTAGGATCGAGTCTCACATCGGGCTCCTTGCTTGGCAGGGAGCCTGCTTCTCCCTCTGTCTCTGCCTGTCACTCTGTCTGCCTGTGCTCGCTCTCTCTCTCTCCCTCCCTCTCTGACAAATAAATAAATTTTTAAAAAAATTAAAAAAAAAGAATATATGTCTAAATAACAGTTGGAGTAAAAAATCAAAATGGAAATTAGAAAATATTTTAAATAGAACAATAATAGAAATTTATACATAAGAACTTATAATGTGCATCTGAAACCATGTTTAGAGGGGTTTTTAAAGCTCTTAAGCTTTAAATGTATATAGAGAAAAAGAAGATAGGTTATGAACCAGTGAGTGAAGTTCTAAGGAAGCTAGGGCAAAAAAACCCAGAAAATTAAATCCCCCAAAAAATGTAGAAGAGAGGAAATAAAATGATTTTTGAGTAGTGGGATTCCAATATTTATGATATTCTTCCCTTTTCCTTGCTTTATTGTAGTGGTTAGATCTTTGGTTGTCTAGAAGTAATGAAGCAGGAGAGTTAACTATGTGAGGTGATGCATGTAATTGTTTTGGTCTTGGTCATTATTCCAACAGTAGATATGTGTATGAGCTCATTACATTGTACATTTTAAACTTATATAATTATATTTGTCAATTATTTCTCAGTAAGTTTGGGAGGAAAAAAAGTAATGAAGCAAACATTTTGGTCTTGTTTTCTCATCTCAAAGGAAAAGGTCTTAGCATTCACCATTACACTGATGTTTGCTGTATGATTTTTGTAGGTACCCTACATAGGAAGCCCCCAAAATGTAAACTATTAGAATTAGTGATTTTTAACAGTGCCACTAAAATCATTCTACAACAATTAATCACACCTACTTATACAAGCATAAGTCATTAGAAAATGAAATTTAAAAGCACAAGCCATTTATTATTATTGTACTGAAAGTATAAGAAATAAATTCAATGAAAAGTACATAAAAACACTATTAAAAATGACAAAGCATCATTGGAAGAAATGAAAGAACACTTAAAGGGTATACCATATTCATGGATCAGAAGACCCAATATTTTGAAGATAACTGTCCTCGAAATGGATTTATAGATTTAATGCAATCCTTATAAAAAAAAACTGACATTTTTTTAAGTTTATTGATTTTTTTTTTTTAAATAATCTCTACACCCAACATGGAGTTCAGACTCACAACCCAAGATCAAGAGTTGCAAGCTCTTCTGACTGAGCAGCCAGGTACCCCCTCCCCCACCAATATTATTTTCTTGTGAACTTGACAAAGTGATTCTGAAATGTATGTGATAATGCAAAGGGCCAAGAATAGCTGAAGAATTCTTAACAGCATGGACAGAAAACTTGTTGAATTTGATACCAAGACTTATCCTAAAGCTACTGTAATTAAGACAATATGTTATTACCATAAGATGGAAATATAGACAAATGAAACATAGAGGCCAGAAACAGCTATTTGTAAATGGAGATTTTATTTACCTAAAAGGTAGTACTGCAGAGCTTTGAGGAAAAGGTGGTCTTTTTTCCCTTAGAAATCCATATGGAAAAAAAACATAACTCCTTTACTTCATACCCGTAAAGCAATTCAGGGTTTAGATTATAGACCTAAATGTGAGAGGTAAAACAATTAACACTTATAAAGGATAATTTAGAAGAATATCTTCAGAACCCCAGAAAAGGAAGTATTCTTTTGTTTTTAAACTTTTTTCCGTAGTAGTATTTTTATATACAGTGTCTTAATGGAGTTTGTTTTTTGGAGCAGTTTTGGGTTTACAGCAAAGTTGAGGAGAAGGTACAGATTTCCTATATACCTTCTACTCCCAAACATACATAGCCTTCCCCCATTATCCATATCCTCCACCAGAGTGACACATTGTACAGTAGGTAAACCTGCACTGTCACAGTGTTATCACCCAAAGTCTATAGTTTATATTAGGATTCTCTCTTAGTGTTGTACATGTTTTGGATTTGGACAAATGTTTTATGACATGTATCCTCTACTTGTTAGGTAATTTCTTAGCACTAAATAGCATTCCATTGTATGGATGTACCACATTTTATCCATTTACCTACTGAAGGACATCTTGGTTGCTTCCAATTTTGGGCAATTTTTTTTAATTTTGGGCAATTATAAATAGAGTTGATATGGGTATTAAGGAGGGCATGTGTTGTGATTAGCACTGGGATATGCAACTAATGAATTGTTGAACACTACATCAAAAACTAATGATGTACTATGTGTTTGCTAACTGAACATAATAAAGATACATAGATAGATCAGTCGATCCATATGCAGGTTTTTGTTTGGGCATAAGTTTTCAGCTCCTTTGGGTAAATACCAAAAAGAGTGATTGCTGGATCGCATGGTAAGTTTTGTAAGAAACTGTCGAACTGTCTTCCAAAGTGCCTATACCATTTTGCTTTTTTACTAGCAGTGAATGAGAGTTCCTGTTGTTCCACATCCTTGCTAGCATTTAGTGTTGTCAGTGTTCTGGATGTGGGCCATTCTAAGAGATGCATAGTGGTATCTCATTGTTTTAATTTACATTTACTTCATGACATATGGTGTGAAACATCATCTCATATGCTTGTTTGCCATCTCTGTATTCTTTGGGGAGGTGTCTGTTAAGGTCTTAGGCCTATTTTAAAATTGTGTTGTTTCTTATTGTTGAATTTTAAGAGTTCTTTGTATATTTTGAGTAACAGTCCTTTATCAGATGTCTTTTGCAGATATTTTCTCCTAGTCTGTGGCTTGTCTTCATTTTCATGATGGTGTCTTCTGCAGAGCAGGAAGTATTAATTTTAATGAAATCCAGCTTATCAATTCTTCCTTTCATGGATTGTGCCTTTTGGTGCTGCATCTAAAAAGTCACTCCAAAACCCAAGGATGTTTAGATCTTATCCTATTATCTTCCAAGAGTTCTATAGTTTTGCAATTTACACGTAGGTCTGTGATCCATTTGGTGTTAATTTCTGAGAAGGATGTAAAGTCTTTATCTCGATTCATTTTTTGCATGTGGATATCTGGTTGTTCTAGCAGCACTGTTGTAAAGACTTACATCCATTATATTGCCTTTGTTCCTTTGCCAAGATCAGTTGCCTTAAATCTATGTCAGTCTATTTCTTAGCTCTCTATTCTGTTCCATTGATTCTTTTTTTTTTTTTTGTCTATTTTTTCCACTAATACTACACTGCCTTGAGTACTGTAGTTTTATTATTTATTAACTTGACAGAGAGAGAGAGAGATAGATCACAAGTAGGCAGAGAGGCAGGGGGAAGCAGGCTCCCTGCTGAGCAGAGAGCCCGATGTAGGGCTCGATCCCAGGACCCTGAGATCATGAACTGAGTTCAAGGCAGAGGCTTAACCCACTGAGCCATCCCCCCCCTTTTTTTTTTTTAGATTTTATTTATTTATTTGACAGAGGGAGAGAGAGAGTACTGTTGTTTTATAATATGTCTTGAATAAATGTAGTGTCCTGTCTTCAGCATTGTTCTCCTTCAATTTTGTATTGGCTATTTGGTGTCTTTTGTCTCGCCATATACATTTTCGAATCATTTTGTCAGTATCCAAAAATAAGTTGGTGGAATTTTTGTTGGGATTGCATTTACTCTATAGACCAAGTTGTTAGGAAGTGGGGCGCCTGGGTGGCTCAGTCGGTTAAGCATCTGCCTTCAGCTCAGGTCATGATCTCAGGGTCCTGGAATGGAGCCCCGCATGGGGCTCTCTACTCAGCAGGGAGCCTGCTTCCCCCTCTCTCTCTGCCTGCCTCTCTGCCTACTTGTGATCTCTCTCTGTCAAATAAATAAACAAAAATCTTAAAAAAAAAGTTGTTAGGAACTGACATCTTGACAATTTTGAGTCTATCTACAAACACAGAATGTCTCCTATTTATTTAGTGCTTTCCTTTTTTTTTTTTCCTCAGTTTTATAGTTTTCCTCATAGGTCTTAAGCATATTTTGTTAGATTTATATGTAAGTATTTCATTTTGAGGGATGCTAATGTAAATGGTATTTTGTTTTTCATTTCAAATTCAAAATACTTCTTCATTGTTTTTATATGGGAAAGTGGTTGACTTTTGTATATTAGTCTTGTGTCCTGCAACCTTGCTATAATCACTTAAAATTTCCAGGAGTTTTTAATAACACTTTTTAAAATTTGTTAGTGAAATTTTTAAGCTTCTAAAAAAATAAAATAATACAGTGGACTCCCAAATACTCATAACTCAGGTCCAATAATTAACAACACATGGCTAATCTTTTTTGTCTGTACTTTTATCCAACCATAGTGGATTATTTTGAAGCAAGTTTCTGAAATCATCTCAGGGAAAGATTTTTTTTTAAAGATTTTTATTTATTTATATGAGAGAGAGAGAGCATGAGAGAGGAGAAAGTCAGAGGGAGAAGCAGACTCCCCGAGGAACTGGGAGCCTGATGCGGGACTCGATCCCGGGACTCCAGGATTATGACCTGAGCCAAAGGCAGTTGCTTAACCAACTGAGCCACCCAGGTGCCCAAGAGTTTTGTTTTTAAGATTTTATTTATTTGTCAGAAAGAGAGCTCACAAAGAGGGGGAGCAGCAGGCAGAGGGAGAAGCAGGCTCTCCACTGAGCAAGGAGCCTGATGTGGGACTCGATTCCAGGACCCTAGGATCTGACCTGAGATGAAGGCATATGCTTAACTGACTGAGCCATCCAGGCATCCCAGGGAAAGAATTTTTAAAGTACTAATCATAAAGGAGAAGAATTAATATCAATGCAGTATTACATTAAAATTAATAACTAGAGACCCCTGGGTGGCTCAGTTGGCTCAGTTTTATTTCTTAACCTGGGTAGTAGTACTTGAGTGTTTGTTTTGTGATAAATTATTAAACTGTGATACTTTATTTGTGTGTGTGCACTATAAATGTGTTATATTTCACAATAAAAATTTTTACTTTTTTTTTTTTAAGATTTATTTACTTATTTTTGAGAGAGAAAACGAGTGTGAGTGGGGAGAAGGCATAGGGAGAGGAGAGAGAATCTCAAGCCAACTCCCTCCTGAATGTGGAGCCTAATGCGGGGCTCGATCTTACAACCCAGAGATCATGACCCGAGCTGCAGTCAAGAGTTGGGTGCTTAATTGACTGAGCCACCAAGGCACCCCCAGAGTAAAGAAACTTTTTTAAAAAGATGTTCTATTAGGACAGAATGAGCTTAAATGTGTTATTTAAGTAACGTGTGTCTTACCTTCACAAGTATAACAGTTAAAAGCTAGTATCTGCCTTGTGGTAATTAAAACAGTTGTTCGGAAATAGAAATATTTATAATCAAAGTAGATAACTGATACATAATTTTTTCAGTTTAAGAAAGAAGAAGCAGACAGATCTAGTTCTTTTTTTTTAATCTATTCTTTTTTTTTTTTTTGACAGATCTAATTCTTACTTGCATGAAGGCTAATGAGTAAGGAGTGACAGATTTTGCAGTGCTATGATTTTATGAGACAGGGCTGTTTTGTTAGAGATAGATTATGCAGTTAGGATTACTTGTTCATTTGAAGCACAGGGATTGGGATGGGCTGGAAAGGGAAGATGTTCACTGTTTTACAGTGCTAGAAGGAACATCCAAAGCAAGGTCTTTTACAATGACAAAAGAATACCTCTCGGATCTGAAATTAGTTCTCCTACATATGAAATGAAACACACTGTTTAAAAAATTATTTCTCCTCACTCTCCTTCAGATTCATAGCAATACTACCATCTAGTCTGTACTGAGCTTAGTAATTAAAGATTTCTTTGACATTTACATATCATAGTTCTTAAAAATTTTAATTTTATTGACTTACTGGAATTGAGTTTCTTTCCTAAGATAGCTGGTAGAGTTTTTGTTTATTTGTTTTTTAAGATTTTACTTATTTGTTTGACAGAAAGCACAAGCAGGGGGAGTGTCAGGGAGAGGGAGCAGCAGACTCCCTGCTGAGCAGGGATCCTAATGTGGGGCTCCATCCCAGAACTCTGGGATCATGACCTGAGCCAAAGGCAGATGCTTAACCAGTTCAGCCACTCAGGCACCCCGAGCTGGTAGAATTCTTGAGAATCTGAAGGACAGTGAGGAGTAGGAACTAATTCCTTTTTTATTTTATTTTATTTTATTTATTTATTTGACAGAGATCACAATTAGGCAGACAGGCAGGCAGAGAGAGGGGGAAGCAGGTTCCCCGGTGAGTAGAGAGCCCGATGCAGGGCTCGATCCCAGGACCTTGGGATCATGACTTGAGCCGAAGGCAGAGGCTTTAACCCCACTGAGCCACCCAGGTGCCCCACTAATTTCTTTTTTTAATGGTACATTCAGTTCACCCAATCCATCTTAAGCCCAGAACTATGGCATATATTATATAATAAACAGGAATTAACAATCTCATTAATTAAATTTTATTAAAATCTAAAAATGAGGGTTTGACCTGTAAGAGAGAGAGAATAGGCCGTTGGTAGCTAAAACTCTTTTTTACTTCAGACTTAAGTGACCAGCTCACCAGAGGCATTTTATAAGACTTGATTCATTTGCAGACTGATTTTCTGGTTTTTAGATTATCCAGAATCCATGCTTTCTCTTTTTTCTCCTGTTTTTACTGGCTATTCATCTTTTAACCACATTGCAATTTTTTTTTTAAGATTTTATTTATTTGACAGACAGAGAACACAAGTAGGCAGAGAGGCAGGCAGGCAGAAAGAGAGGAGGAAGCAGGCTCCCTGCTGAGCAGAGAGCCCGATGTGGGGCTCGATCCCAGGACCCTGGGATCATGACCTGAGCTGAAGGCAGAGGCTTTAACCCACTGACCCACCCAGGTGCCCCGCAATTTATTTTTTTCTTTAAGGATTTTACTTATTTATTTTAGAGAGAGAGAAAGATACAGCATGAGTGGGAGGGGTAAATGGGGAGGAAGAGAATCTCAAGCAGACTCCAGGATAAGCACGGAGCCCAATGTGGGGCTCAATCCCAGGACCATGAGATCATGACCTGAGCCGAAACCAAGAGTCAGCTGCCAACCAACTGTGCCACCCAGGTGCTCCACAACTTATCTTTCCCTTTCCCCAAAAGCAGGGAGAGATTAACAAGTAGAAACATAAAACTCATGACAGCCTTTCTCGCTACTTGGAAATAAAGACTTAACTAAATATTTAATTTTTATTCTATTTTAGTGCCCCATTCCATTAAAAAGTTTGCAAGTTGGCTGTAAATAGATATAAAAATGATCATCATGTGGCTTCATAATTTTTTAAGTAACTGAATTCATGTAATTTCTGGAACTATAGACAAGATATTATGACTAAGACATTAGTTCAGAGATGATCTAGAATCAGCAAAGAATATGTAGTGATCTTAGTAATTGAAGATTTATTTGTCTTCTTTTAAAAAAAAATCATATTGGGACGCCTGGGTGGCTCAGTTGGTTGGACGACTGCCTTCGGCTCAGGTCATGATCCCAGAGTTCCCGGATCGAGTCCCGCATCGGGCTCCCAGCTCCATGGGGAGTCTGCTTCTCCCTCTGACCTTCTCCTCACTCATGCTCTCTCTCACTGTCTCTCTCTCAAATAAATTAAAAAATAATTAAAAAAATAAATAAATAAAAAATCTTAAAAAAAAAATCATAGTTCTCGGGGCGCCTGGGTGGCTCAGTGGGTTAAGGCCTTTGCCTTAGGCTCAGGTCATGATCCCAAGGTCCTGGGATCAAGCCCCACATCAGGCTCTCTGCTCAGCAGGGAGCCTGTTTCCTCCTCTCTCTCTGCCTGCCTCTCTGTCTACTTGTGGTCCCTGTCTGACAAATAAATAAAATCTTTTAAAAAAATCATAGTTCTCAAATTTAAAAAATATCATAGTTCTCAAATGCTTTAATTTTTTTAATTTATGAAATTAAGGGTTTTTTCCTGGAAAAGCTGGTAGAATTCCTGTGAATCTGAAGGACAGGAAGGAGTAGGAAAGAATTTGTTTTAAGCTGTGCATTTAATTTCATATGTGGGAGAACTAATTCCAAACTAATGGAAGATGGCATTGAGACAGAAGAGGTTGGGCATTAAAATCAATATCATTGCCTCCTGGCAATTCTCTAGAGTACATTACTAAGAAGGTTTCTGAAAGGTGGATAGAATTTCTTATCCATTTGCCATTCATGGAGGAATTTATCACTTGAACCAGTAAACCTTTTTAAACAAGACCCTCAAGAATTCTTGGAACTTAAAAAAAAAAAAAAAAAGTTGATTCTGTTGCACTTGATGGGAACCTAGGAAAATCTGTTGGCAAGAGTGAGGTAGGCTTCAGTTGCTTGTTTCTGTCTTTAATAAAAACCCTGACTTTCCAGCAAGCTCTACCTGGAAAAGTCAAAACTCATTCTAGAAGTTTGGAAATTTCCCCGTGTAATTGCTTTGTCTTAGAAGAAGAGGCACAACATCCTTTAGAATGTAGTTGGAGAAGCACTCAAAGGGGCAAAGTAAAGAAAAAAAAATTTTTTTTAACCAGCTGTTAAGACTATGGCAAATGAAAGAAAATGAAGCAGGAAAATAAAAGGCTACTTCCTTTCATTAAAGACCCACTTAGCAGATTGATAGTGGAAGTGTGGATTTTTCTGAACACGTAAAACAACAATAGTCACCTGAGATGCGTAGGAAGGCCACTTGATAAAATTGTGTCTTTATCCTTGCAATCTACTGAGAAGATTTTTGTGTTTGGCCATCAGCAACCAAGATGGATTTTTTTTTTTAAGACTTATGTATTTATTTATTTGAGAGTGAGAAAGAGAGAGAGAGAGAACACACATGCACACACACATGAGCTTAGAGAGGGGTAGAGGGAGAAGCAGACTCCCAGCTGAGCAGGGAGCCTGACACAAGACTTGATCCCAGGACGCTGGGATCGTGACCTGAGTTGAAGGCAGATGGTTAACTGACTGAGCCGCCCAGATGCTCTGCACAAATAAATTTTTTAAATATTTCTGATTAGGGATGCCTGGGAGGCTCAGTTGGTTAAGTGTCTGCCTTTGGCTCAGTCATGATCCCAGGGTCCTGGGATCGAGCCCCATGTCGGGCTGTCTGGTGGGAAGCCTGCTTCTCCCTCTGTCTGCCTCTCCCCTGCTTATGTTCTCTCTCTCTCTCTGTCTCTTGCTCTCTGACAAATAAATAAATAAATAAAATCAATTTTTAAAATTTCTGATTAAAAAAAGATGTTAAGAAAATAGTATTTTTTCTAATGTAAATTTAAAATGTAGGGATCCTTTACTGAGATTCCAAATTCCTGCAATAAATATTTGGTAAACACCTACCATGAGCCAAGTTAGGCATTGAGGATACACTGGAGAACAATACATATACAATTTCTGTTCTCTTAGAGTTTTATAGTCTAGTGCAAGAGACCAGTAAAAAAATAAAAATAAAAATAAAAATCATCTCAATAGGATAGCAACTGTGCATTAGTTTATTAAACTACACAGTACGAAATACGTATAATAGTCCCCCACAATAAACTAGTATGAGGTGGAGATTATTAAAAGCTCTACTAGTTAGGGTCCTAAAAAGGTTTAGGCTAGCTGATATTATGAACACACAGTAAGACTCTTTTTTTTTAGTTTTTTTTTGTGGTTTTTTTTTTAGATTTTATTTATTTGCCAGAGGGAGAGAGAGAGTACACACAGGCAGAGGAGCAGGCAGAGGCAGCAAGAGAAGCAGGCTCCCTGCTGAGCAAGGAGCCCGATGCTGGACTCTATCCCAGGACCCTGGGATCATGACCTGAGCCGAAGGCAGTGGCTTAACCAACTGAGCCACCCAGGCGTCCCTCAGTAAGACTCTTTGAAAAGTACTGAAGTGAATTCAATCTGATTATGAGCAGGTTGTCTACTTTGTTGGAAAAGCCTATCTCCCACATTCTGGGCTGCTTACAGTAGAGAGAAGTATAGAGGGGACTCAGACCCAGGCATGGATTCTTATAGGAGCTACTGAATTTGTATCTTTGAATATGACAACTAAAAATTTAGGATTCTTGATTGTTTACATGTTTTTCCATTAACATAGATGACGGCAAATTACTATCCCTTCTGACAAGTGAAGAAAAAGATGGAATTATAATCTCTTCCAAAATACTTTAACTTAATTTTACATTGATGAGAAAAATCAGTCATGGTACCATTTCTTACCCAAGGTCACACAATAAGAAACCTACAGCAGAATCAAGGACAGAGTCCAGGCTTAATGTTGTACAACCTTAGTGCTGAACTCACCAAACATTAGTTCTCAAGTTGCCGTTATTTTAACAGTACCTGTATATCACTTTTCTTCTAAGGATCTCAGATTCTTGTTATTACTCACTGATATTCCTACACATACGTTAAACAAGCTGGGTAACAAAATTATTCATATTTCACCACGGTCAAAGAGAGGCCATCCTCCAATTAAATGCAAGTAAGCCCACAGGTAAGAAAGCCTAGATGTACAGATAACTTAAGAAGGGTGACGATCACTTGTCATATCTTCTCAAATTGTATCAACTTCCTCTTAAAAATTAAAAGGTAGACTCAAGAGAAGAGGTTAAATGCCAATTCTTACAGAAATGTATCTCATGAGCAGTTAAATAACCTGAAGTTTTCCTTTAGCCTGAACATAGCCAGTCAATATTCAACTACCTAAAAGAAAATAACCAGTCTCTTGAAATTGTTATTTTCTCATGAATCATACAGTATTTGTCATTTTATGACTGGCTTTTTTTTTTTACTTAGCATGACATTGTCAAAGTTCATCCATATTGTAGTATATGTCAGAATTTCCTTCCTTTTTAAATGCTGAATAATATTCCATGGTGTATGTGTGTGTGTGTGTGTGTGTGTGTGTACATAAACACACAGCATTTTCTTTATCTGTTCACCTATTGATGGACACTTAAGAGTTGTTCCTATATCTTGGCTATTGTGAATAATTCTGCTATAAACATAGATATAGAAATATTTGTTTAAGTTGCTGCTTTCAGTTCTCTTATGTATATACTCAGAAGTGGAATTGCTTGGTCATAATAATTCTACATTTAATTATTTAAGGAACCATCATATAGCTTTCCACAGCAGCTGTACCATTTGACATTCCCATCAGCAGTGTATGAGGATTCCAATTTCTCCATGTGCTTGTCAACACTTGTTCTTTTTCTTTCCCTCTCTCCCTCTCTCTTTTGTTGATGGTCATTCTGATAGGTATGAATATAATCAGAACTTTCAACAAAATGAGTTTTAAAACATTCAATACAGTATGGTCTTCAGGTGAAATTACAGATTATCAACAGATTCAGACTGTTTCAAAGTTTGTTAAGATACGTGTATTAAAAAAATATACAGGTTCAGTTCCAGAGAAGACTTAACAGGTAGATGGTCAACAGGTACATTAAAAGGCGCTCAACCTACTAGGTATCTACCCCAAAAGATACAAACGTAGTGATCCGAAGGGGCACCTGTACCCCAATGTTTATAGCAGCAATGTCCACAATAGCCAAACCATGGAAAGAGCCCAGATGTACATCGACAGATGAAGGGATAAAGAAGATGTGATATATTTATACAATGGAATACTATTCAGCCATCAAAAATTGCAGTCTTGCCATTTGCAACGATGTGAATGGAACTAGGGTATGAGGCTAGAAATAAGTCAATCAGAAAGAAAATTATCATGTGATTTCACTCATATGTGGAATTCATAGAAACTAAACAGAGGATCATAGGGGAAGAGAAAGAAAAACAAAACAAGATGAAATCAGCGAGGGAGACGAACCATAAGAGTTTCTCAATCATAGGAAATAAACTGAGGGCTGCTGGTTGGGAGGGAGATGAGGGGATGGGGTAATTGGGTGATGGACATTAAAGAGGGCACACAATGTAATGAGTGCTGGATTTTATATAAGACCGATGAGTTACTGAACTCTACCTCTGAAACTAATAATACATTCTATATTAACTAATTGGGTTTAAATTAAAATTTTATTGGGAAAAAAAGAAAAGGTGCTCAACATTACTAATCATCAAGGAAATGAAATTGAAACTACAATGAGATAACACCTCACACCTATTAGAATGGCTATTATCAAAAAGACAAATAACAAGTGTTGGGGCACCTGGGTGGCTCAGTCAATTAAGCATCTGCCTTCGACTCAGGTCATGTCTTTCTTCCCCGTCTCCCCTCCCCCTGCTCCTGCTCGCTCTCTCTCTCTCTCTCTCAAATAAATAAACAGAATCTTAAAAAAAAAAGTGTTGGCTAGGATGTGGAGAGAAGGAAACCCTTGCATACTTTTTGTGGGAATGTAAATTGGTATAGCAACCATGGAAAACAGTGTGGAAGGTCCTCAAGAAATTAAAAATAGACCTACCACACGATCCAGCAATTCCAAAAACACTAACTTAGAAAGATATATGCGCTTCCATGTTTATTGCATCGTTATTTACAATAGCCAAGATAACAACCGTTCAGCAGCAGTAGATGGATGGATGAAGAAAATGTGTACACACACACTGGAATATTATTCAGCATTAAAAACAAAGGAACTTCCCACACAATGGAATATCATTTAGTCATAAAAAGAAAGGAATCTTCCCATTTGTGACAATATGGATGGACCTTGTGGGGCTTATGCCAGGTTAATGTCAGAGAAAGACAAATATCCAATGATCTCATTTATACGTGAAATATTAAGAAACAAAAACCAGCTCGTAGATACAGAGAACAGATTTGTGGTTACTAGAGAGGAGGGGGAGTGAAAATGGGTAAAGGGGTCAAAAAGTAGACTTTCAGTTGTAAAAATAAGTCATGGGAATGTAATATACAGCATGGTAACCCTAGTTCATTTGTGTTGCATGTTTGCAGGTTGCTGAGAGAGTGGATCTTAAGAGTTCTTGTCACAAGAAAAAATTTTCGTAGCTATGTATAGTGACAGATGTTAACTACGGTTATTGTGATCATTTCACAAAATATATAAATTGTGAACCATTATGTTGTACACCTGAAACTAATGTAGTGTTTTTTATATATGTCAATTATACCTCAGTTTTAAAAAAACACACAAACTTGTTCACGTTTGGTTTGACACATGGTATTATCAGACTCAGATATTTCTGTGTCATCTTCAGTGCCTAAAACAACTTTTGTCTGATTTTTGAAGCCAGCAAAAACAATAAAAACAAAGCCTGCAGTATTTGCAAATATGTCAGTGATACTGTAAATAACATACTTTTCCCAAAATGTTCCTAAATGTGTGCTATTTGAAATAATTCCAAGAAACTTCTGAGGTGGTTCCTAATAGAGTAAAATAAATGGTAAGAAAGTTCAGATTTCCTGGTATCCTTTATGTCTTATGTGAGGGTAGTATTTAACTGAACTGTTCTATTTCTTTTTAAGATTTTATTTATTTATTTGACAGAGAGAGAGAGATCACAAGTAGGCAGAGAGGCAGGCAGAGAGAGAGGGGGAAGCAAGCTCCCTGCTGAGCAGAGAGCCCCATGCGGGGCTTGATCCCAGGACCCTGGTATCATGACCTGAGCGGAAGGCAGAGGCTTAACCCACTGAGCCACCCAGGTGTCCTCAATTGAACTGTTCTTTAAATATTTAGTTCTTGGGAGACCTGCGTGGCTCAGTCAGTTAAACGTCTGCCTTCAGCTTAGGTCATGATCCCCGGTTCCTGGGATCGAGCCCCATATGGACTCCTTGCTCAGTGCAGAGCCTGCTTCTCTCTCTGCTTGCCACTCTGTTTTGTGCACTCTTGCTGTCTCTCTGACAAATAAATAAAATCTATAAAAAAGATTTATTTCTTGCAGAGTACACACTTCTCTATCATAGGATAGGTATCGAAGGTTGAGATCCTCATTTCCTACCAGTGGAATTAAGTAAATCTTAGGCTTTCTTTGCTTGAAAAAATAAGAAAATTGTTAAGTTGCTAAATATTATTGTCAAAAACAATAATGAAACAAAATGACTTTATCTATAACGCTGAGAGGCACTTGAACACCAGTTCATCGAAGCAAGGGTTTGGTTTTTTTTTTTAAGATTTTATTTATTTATTTGACAGAGAGAGAAATCACAAGTGGGCAGAGAGAGGGGGGGAAGCAGGCTCCCTGCTGAGCAGAGAGCCCAATGCAGGGCTCTATCCCAGGACCCTGGGATCATGACCTGAGTCGAAGGCAGAGGCTTTAACCCACTGAGCCACGAAGGGACCCCCGAAGCAAGGTTTTGAATCTACTTGAGGAGTTGGTGTAAGTTAAATGAGGCAATATTAGCTGGTGAGTAGGCAAGTTAAGATGTTGAATTACTGCTTTACCTTTTTGGTGAACTTCTGATTTAGAGTATAAATATGAAGTTTGCATTTGTGCTGTGAGAGGCTGATCTGTATGCACTATCTCAGTGGCTCTCTTGTTCTCAGCTTCTAGTTGGGTTTGGCCATTAGGCAGACAATGGAGGCAGGAGATCAGAGACAGGGAGGAGAGTGAGGTGGTGGTTTTATTTCCCAGTCTTTCCCTGAGGGAGGTCACTGTCCTTTGACCAAAGGTCATAGCTATGGTCCTGTGGCCCTCTCCATACCGGAT
The DNA here is from genome assembly GCA_004024625.1 of Mellivora capensis. Classification (NCBI taxonomy): domain Eukaryota; kingdom Metazoa; phylum Chordata; class Mammalia; order Carnivora; family Mustelidae; genus Mellivora; species Mellivora capensis. Next base: position 3,368 of record PISX010030407.1, on the reverse strand, counting down.
GAAACAGATGAAAGAGCCTGAGTCTCTGGGTTCCAGGAATTGCTTGTTCCCTACACCTCTTTATAACTTCCGGGTAGCCAGGCGCATTGCTATTATTAGCCAAGGATACTGCACTGTATCTTTTGCTTTCCCTCTTCCTTACTAGCACCTTTGAACATGGTCCCTTTATTAAACTCTGCTCATATTTTCCAAGTTGAATGTCATTTGTTTCCTACTGCGATCCTGACTGCTTTATGTATTTTTTTTAAGATTTTATTTATTTGACAGAGATCACAAGTAGGCAGAGAGGCAGGCAGAGAGAGGGAGGGAGGAAGGAAGCAGGCTCTCCGATGAGCAGAGAGCCCAATGCGGAGCTCGATACTAGACCGTGATCCGAGCCGAAGGCAGAGGCTTTAACCCACTGAGCCACCCAGGCGCCCCTCGCTTTATGTATTTTTAATCATTACCCTAACCGGTATGTGTGCCAGATAAACCCTAATTATACTTACGCTAATTTTGTACTTTGTCTAATCTGTTATTAAAGGATAAAATTAAAGTGTTAGATTATGTGTAAGAAGCTAGTAATACTAACAGTTCATTTAAATACAGACGCCAAAGAGCTCTTTTGCTTCCACCTTAAAAGAGTTTGATGGTTTGATTCTTTAATGAGATTATTGACATTCTTTGAATCATCTCATTGCTCATTAATATGTCTTAAGGGAAGAGAACTTAAATTTTCCAAGTTAAATCATTTGGCTAACCTGTAGCAATTGAGTAAGTTGCTGGATAGTATTTTGACGATACAGGATTTTCAAAACTTTTTTCAGTTAATAAAGATAATTGAGAGTTAACCATGTTATATAGTCATCTGGAAAACTCAGACTTAAATACTGAGTTTGCCTGAAGTGCAACCTAATTTTTAATTTAGGCAACAGTCTGAAAACTGTCAGTATTACAGAGGTTAAATATAAATTAACTCATGGCTTTGGGGCGCCTGGGTAGCTCAGTAAGTTAAGCATCTGCCTTTGGTTCAGGCCATGATCCCAGAGTACTGGTATTCTATCGAGTCCTGCATCTGGCTTCTTGCTCGGTGGGGAGTCAGCTTCTCCCTCTGCCCACCCTCCCCCTCCGCTCGTGATCTCTCTCAATCTGTGCTTTCTCAAAAATAAATAAAATCTTAAAAAAAAATAATTCACTGTTATATTGGCAATTGGCAGTCATAGTTTCTCTTGGAATAACATCGACTCTATTCATGTCCTCTTTTCCACTTTTAGTACCAAAATGTTGTTACATTTCTAACTTATGAATTACCAGTCTTCATAGGAACTAGGAGGAATTTATGAAATTTAGGAATTTATGAAAACCAGGATTAAATTGTAAATGAATCCTTATTTATTATTTTTCATTGAAGTATTGCTGATACACAGTGTTACATTAGTTTAAGGTGTACAACATCGTGATTTGACAAGTTTATACATTATGCTGTGCTCACCGCAAGTGTAGCTCCTGTCACCATGCAACATTATTACAGTACCATTGACTGTATTCCCTATGCTGTGCCTTTCATCCCTGAAAAGAGGCTTTAATTAAAACACATTTATAATAGCAAAAGAATTTGGAAAGTATACTAGAATATTACTATATTTTTTATACCCCTGTCTTATTTTGTTCTAGCTGCCCTAACAGACTGGGTAGCTTAGAAACAACAGAAATTTATTTCTCACAGTTTGCAAGGCTGGAAGTCTAAGATCATAGTCGTGTGAGGGTCCTCTTCTGGGCTGCAGACTGCTTCTCATTGCGAGCTCCCACCATATGGCCCCGGGCTGGAGAGCTCTGTGGGGTCTCTTTCATAAAAGCACTAATCCCATCATGAGGACTCCATTCTGGGGACCTATTCATCTCTCAAAGGTCCCACTGCTAATACTGTTATACAACAGTAACACTTAAGGATTTTCACATACGAATTTAGTGCTGGGTGGTGGCAGGCAGGAGTAGGGGGTGGGCACACAAACACTTAAACCATAGCAACCTCTTTTCTTAAAATTTCTCCTTTTGCTTGCTTTGTTGAAATTCTAACTCCCAAGCTATTCCCAAGTACAGTGCATGGATCGGCACTGTTGATACCTCTAGAGAGTATAAATCTCAGGCCACAAGCCAAACTACCGAATCAGAACCCACACTTAAACCTGAGATTCCCCAGATGATAAGTATCCACATCAGAACTTGAGAAGTACTCTAACCATGTCCCGCCATTGCATCTCATTAGATTAAAACAAGGTTGTCGGGGCACCTGGGTGGCTCAGTGGATTAAGCCACTGCCTTTGGCTCAGGTTATGATCTCAGGGTCCTGGGATCGAGTCCCGCTTTGGGCTCTCTGCTCAGCAGGGAGCCTGCTTCCCCCCCGCCCCCCGCCTGCCTCTCTGCCTACTTGTGATCTCTCTGTCAAATGAATAAATAAAATCTTTAAAAAAAAAAAAAAACCAAGGTTGTCAAGTGTTAAAGCTGAGGTAATTTATGGATCACATACCCAAGGTAAAGAAATTGATTAAATTTGCAGATAGCCTTTTCTTTATAAGCGCAAGGAAGCCAGACTTTTTGTAATCAGTCACATTGCACTGTTTTCCCATTTTGTGCTCATAGTGTAAGCTCAGGTACATTGCTTTGTTAAGCAATATGTTGGGGATACAAACATGAATGTATTGAGGGATTTTTTAGTCAAAGAACGTGTGTGATGCGGGCCAAAAGATGGAAATTAGTTTCATGTGTTGTTAATAATGGTATAGAAGCTCTCATATTCACGTTTTCAGATTCATTAGTGTTAAATTTCACCTTGGGGAACATTTACTTGCAACATTTCGAAAGGGCCTTTTAAATGAGAAAGTTAACAAAGATGTCAAGGATTGCTGGACAGTCTTATATAGTTGATGTATTTAGTGTCTTTCTGTAGCTCTTGACAGTTTCTATTAAAGTCAAATGTTATCATTTTAACTCAAGTATAGTTATCAGTTATATATAGAATAGAATTTACAAAATAGCAACTAAATTGTTAACTGTTGATGAGAGGAAAGCAGCTGGAATGGCCCTTCCATTTGGGGGATGGATCACATGTTAGTTTTGGATCTTGTTGAATATATTTTTTCATTCTTATTCTTGCAGATACATCAGGATTCATTTTTGATTTGCAGTCCAATACTGTATTGGCCCAGGGAGGAGCTTTTGAGAACATGAAAGAGAAGGTATGACTAGTTACTATGGATAGTAAGCTTGAATGTCAGTAAAATTTAGATGCTAATACAATCAGTGCCTACACAAACTCATTAAGAAAGTAAAGTATGATTTTGTATAATTAATATCATAACTATTAGTTAATATTATAACAATATATAGTA
>PISX010030406.1:0-13289 GCA_004024625.1 Mellivora capensis | reverse complement strand
ATACCACCTTACACCGGTTAGAATGGCCCAAATTAGCAAGACAGGAAACAATGTGTGTTGGAGAGGATGTGGAGAAAGGGGAACCCTCTTACACTGTTAGTGGGAATGCAAGTTGGTGGAGCCACTTTGGAGAACAGTGTGGAGATTCCTCAAGAAATTAAAAATAGAGCTTCCCTATGACCCTGCAATTGCACTAATGGGGATTTACCCCAAAGATACAGATGTGGTGAAAAGAAGGGCCATCTATACCCCAATGTTTATAGCAACAATGGCCATGGTTGCCAAACTGTGGAAAGAACCAAGATGCCTTTCAACAGACGAATGGATAAGGAAGATGTGGTCCATATACACTATGGAGTATTATGCCTCCATCAGAAAGGATGAAGACCCACTTTTGTAGAAACATGGACGGGACTGAAAGAGATTATGCTGAGTGAAATAAGTCAAGCAGAGAGAGTCAATTATCATATGGTTTCACTTATTTGCGGAGCATAACAAATAACACGGAGGACATAGGGAGATGGAGAGGAGAAGGGAGTTGAGGGAAATTGGAAGGGGAGATGAACCATGAGAGACTATGGACTCTGAAAAACAACCTGAGGGTTTTGTAGGGGCAGGGGGTGGGAGGTTGGGGGAGCCAGGTGGTGGGTATTATGGAGGGCACGCATTGCATGGAGCACTGGGTGTGGTGCAAAAACTATGAATTCTGTTACACTGAAAAGAAATTTTTAAAAAAAGTGTTAAAAAAAAAAAGAAAATAAGACCAGGGAAGCTTAATTTAAAGAAATAAAGTCAGAAAAGTTAGAAGATTACATGTGTATATTTGTATGTAGCTACCTACCTACCTATCTACTTATATTTAGGCTTTGATAAAGGAGCTCTAGTCTCTTCAAGAGCCCTACCATGTCTTTTCTTAATTTCTCTCTTCTTGAGTTGTAGAATTACTCAATTCATATTTTCCCAAACTAAATAAAAAAAAAACCTCTCAATGTATCTTGAGATAATATTGACTGAGAGTCCACTGTGCTTAGTAGGGCAGAACAAAGCAAGAGAGACAGGCCGACCTCCTACATTAGGAATGAGATAATGTTATCAGTTGCTCCTCTACTATCCACAGAAGTGGTCTCACCACCAACATTTCATCTTGCCTCCCTGTGTCTGTTTCCCCATCTGTAGTATGTGATTAGCTCCATGCAACCCCATCCCTCTCATGGAACTGCTGCTAGAATCATGTTGGGCATAAGATGCCTTTTAATTCTTGGGATTGACATGAGTATACCTAAGGAAAAAGCAATGACTTGTGGAAATAAAGATAATTATTGTTTTGGATACATATAACTTTAATAATCAGGAAATAAAAGGAAATAGAAAACCTGGTCTTATTGGAGATTAAGATAATAATCATTTCTCCTGTCTTCTTTGAGCCCAAATCCAATTATAGATAAAGGGGTTTTTAAAAATATGATTTGTACTAGTAAAACTATATTGAAGCATAAAGCTTGGACTTGAGGCCAATGTAGGCTTTGGGATACTCCTCACTCACCCTTCATACACTCAGAGACTTCAGACCTGCAAAACGGACATTTGCCCCATGAGGTACTGGAAGATCCCGGCTTGCCTCATCCTTTTTGAATGCAGACGGTCCTATTAACAGAGACAAAGGAAGGAGGCCACCAACGCCAGCAACCTTCCAGGTCTTCACCCAACAGCAGACAGCTAGATGCCCCCCCCCCCAACTAGTACACCAAACAGATAAGTATCACCCCTCCTTTTATGGGAGTGGGCCAGAAAAAGGAAAAAAAAAAAAAAACACTTCTTCCTCTTACCACAAACAAGCTGGAGATGTCTATTTTATTGACCAGGAAGAATAAGAATAGAGGGAGAGGAGGGGGCACCTGGGTGGCTCAGTGGGTTAAGCCTCTGCCTTCCGCTCAGGTCATGATCTTGGGGTCCTGGGATCAACCCCCGCATCGGGCGCTCTGCTCAGCAGGAAGCCTGCTTCCTTCCCCCCACCACCCTTCTCTGCCTGCCTCTCTGCCTTCTTGTGATCTCTCTCTCTATCAAAGAAATACAATCTTTAAAAAAAAAAAAAAAAGAATAGAAGGAGAGGATGTTTCCTCTATAGGTCCTCCCGGTCCTGGTTACCCTGGTCAAGAGGGAAAAGGCTATTGGTGTGCATTGTACAACTTTTAGCTGCACTCCTGCAGCTGCCTGGACAGGGAACCCAAGTGAATAGTGGAATGGAAGCAAGGGAAATGATGTGTGTGGCTGCCTTGGCCTAGGCTGACCCAAGCAAGTGAAGTCGGGACTGTAAAATGAAGCAGAAAAAAAAAAAACAACAACAACAACAGTCGACCAAATAATAGTTGTCTAGAGACTCTTCATTTCTGATATGTTTAACTGGAATTTGGGGTTTGGAAATGAAATCTTTTTTCCTCTTTTGATAGGTAAGAGGGTGGATCTTCATAATATTCAGGAGGAAGCAGCTGCATATTTTGGCAACCAGAGGAAAAGAGTGAATATATGAAATATTACTGCAAAAGTATAACAGAGAAATTTGAGTAGACAGCCAAGAAAAAAAGTGAGGAGTGGAGAACAGTAAATTTAGGAGATCTCCATCTGATGCAGTTTCTTGAAGATGGTGTATTTAGAAAGAAACAAAGAAACAAAGAAACAAAGAAACAAAGAAAGAAAAAGAAAGAAAGGAAGGAAGGAAGGAAGAAAGAAAGAGAAGAAAGAAAGAAAGAAAGAAAGAAAGAAAGAAAGAAAGAAAGAAAGAAAGAAAGAAAGAAAGAAAGAATAGAAGAGCAAGGAGAAAGGGCTTGGACCAGTGAGCACCAAATTGAGGAAAAACTTTCCTGAGAGACACTGAAAAAGTAATCAAAGAAACAAGTTAAAGACCCAGGAAGGGCAGTTTGTCTGTAGCTTGAAATGGAAAGAATCACGAAGAGATTCCCCTACTATGTCAAACTCTCACTGGACCGAGAAATCTGCTGTGCTAATAGCTCTGAACCAATTGCTTTGCATGAGATCCAGGCTGGTCTAAATGACTTTGTCAAACTTCAATTTCCCATTTTAAACACAGAACAAATAATGATTTCGAGATGTATATAGCATTAGAACTATTAAATTAACTCCTTGCAAAGAAGCCCAGTAAGTTAATACACTCAGGAGTTTCCTCACATGAGTCTGAGAAAGGCTGGGTTAGCCACTTCTGTAACACACCTTTCCCCCCCTGCCCTTCTCACCTTCAAAGTGCACTTTGCTTCTGATGCTAACTCATTCCTGGACAATGCTGTGTCACCATTCTACTCTTCTTTTCCCTTATCTGGTTCTCTACTGATAGACCAGACAGGCCTGCCGAGAATTCATTGTTGATATAAATTCAGAATTTCTGAGACTTTAGATTACTCCCTGTTCTACACTTAAGCTGACTTCTTATCACACTTGGATGAAAGGTGTGCCATTCTTAGGTAATCAAGTGGCATATTTTGCTGAAAGCAACCCTAAAAGCTGTCCTAGGGATTTAACATTTAGATCAAATAAAATCCCAGCTGATAAAAGCAACAATCATTAAAGGGTATTGATATTGAACTCTGACTGAGCAAGGGGTCATTTAATCAAGGCTTAAATATCTGATTTTCTAAATGATACCATCTGAAATAGATTCCCCCACAAATCAGCCAGGTGGAGGGATGGAGAAAAGGTTCATCAAAATATTGTTGACTGTCTTCTAATCAATGGGAAGAAACTAAAATGTAAGAGAGAGTCTTCTAAACTCCATAAAGTTCGCTGATTTTATAAACTTTATCTCATGGTGGCATTGGCATCACTACTTTCATTTTAAAGGTGCATAAACTTAAAATCAAAGGGATGATGTCATGCATTCAGGTTCATACCACTGTTAGGTGGCAAACCCAGACTTCATCCTCCCAGCTATTTAACTCTATTAACTCCCATTCCTTGGTTATTATGGAGTTGTCCTAATGGATTTTTTTTTTTTTTTTTGGTTCTTTGGACCATAGCTCTGGGTCTCATCTCATGGGACCTCCCAGAGAGAAGTCAGCACCCACTGGGAGAACAGACTCTGTCCTCTGTGGAACTGGAAGAACTCAATGAGGTCCAGTGGATAGCTCATGGACGACACTATGATAGATGCCAGAACAGGGAGCAGAGAATTTGGAATAAAAATACAAATATAAATATGACACGTCTCCAAACCTTTGTAACAGTTTTCCTTCCCATGAAGTCCTAAAAAAAATAAAAAAATAAAAAGATTTATTTATTTATTTATTTATTTATTTATTTATTTATTTGACAGAGAGAGCACAAGCAGGGGGAGCCCACAGGCAAATGGCAAGGAAGAAGCAAGATGCCTGCTGAGCAAAGAGCCTGAGGCAGGAGTTATCCCAGGACCCTGGGATCATGACCTGAGCTGAATGCAGATGGCTTAATCGACTAAGCCACCCAGGCATCCCTCCTTCTTTGTTTTTTTTTTTTTTTTTAAGATTTTATTTATTTATTTGACAGACGGAGATTACAAGAGAAGCCGCAGAGCAGAGAGCCCAATGTGGGGCTCGATCCCAGGACCCTGGGATCATGACCTGAGCCGAAAGCAGAGGCTTTAACCCATGAGCCACCCAGGCGCCCCGGCATCCCTCCTTCTTATGCACCTCCCTTTTCTGCACCTCCCTTTCTGGACTGACTGCTCCCTGCCTTCACTAGCAGAGATATCTTCCACCATTGCTCTTCTGATGTTGCATTATGCTTGGAGCCTGTTTCACAAAGGAGAATCCTGCAGTTGGTCCTCCTTGATGGACTAGAGGAGAGGAAAAGTTTACAAATGAAGTAAACGCTTTGTTTTCTCCCTATATATGACTGACTGCTCCTTGAGAGCAGGAAATGCATCTGTACCAAGGGTTTCACACAGGAGCTGGAGCATGATAAGGTTCAGAATGAATTAGTCCAGTAGTGGAGAGAAATATTAAACAGCTAAGTAAAGAGTTGGGGGAAATTGGAGGGGGAGACAAACCATGAGAGACTGTGAACACTGAGAAACAAACTGAGGGTTTTGGAGAGGAGAGGGTTTGGGGGTTAGGTGAGCCTGGTGGTGGGTATTAAGGAGGGCACGTATTGCATGGAGCACTGGGTGTGGTCCATACACAATGAATCTTGGAACACTGAAAAAATTTTAAAAATTAAAAAAAACAGGACAAGTTAAACTAAGGGGCCAACTCAACTGATAAGATTTTTCCAAATAGTGGTTCAGCTGGAAAAAAAAAAGAATCATCGTAAAACAAACCAAAAAATGTTGAAACATCAAAGAGAAGAATCCATAAACATGCAGTATGATATTATCCCTTTACCTTTTTCACACTGTCTTCTATGAGCATCTGCAGACACTTTAATTTATGCTGTCCAATGTTCTCCAATTGCAAACTGTAGGCAAGGTGTGTGGCATTCACTGTAATAATATTTGTTTTCTGACCCACTTGCTTCGTCTTCTATTATCTGCTTCTCCCGCTATGAGACTACATTTGGCTCATACCTCATAAAAGGGCTTTAACACCTTCTTTTATTCATAGTAACATTAATGGCTTCTACTTACTGAATACCTACTATGGCTGGGGCATAGATTCCTGACACACTGATTTTATTTAATCTTCACAAATGTCCTGATGAAATGACTATTAAGTTTCCACGTTTACCAGACAAGATTTCTGGGACTAGGTTAAGGAATTTCCCCCCTAAACTCCATGGTAACAGGAGGCAGAGTTAAAGATGTGAATTTTGGTTTGTCCAACTTCAGAGTCAGAACCCTTAAACACCCATCTAAGCCCAGCAGCCTTAGAGTCATTTTGCAGGAAACAAGGACACCCAACAAATGCTTCATCTCGGGAGAAAAAGGACCCTCCTCATAATGGATCCTGCTGCACTGAGCTGCCCCTATAGGGTAAAGCAGTAATTCTAGTATGTGATTCCAGCCCAGCTCAGCTGCCTACAGGAGAAGCAGTCACCCATGGGTACAGATGGGAAGAAAGTTGGGAAATGGAGTCACACTTTATTTTGTGGAGTCGTTTTCTGCATCAGAGAAACATTTTGTATCAGCAACAGAAGAGGACAACACTGAATCCCCAGTAATCTCAAGAGGAAGCATTTCCCCTTCTCACCAGTTGCAAATTCTCAAATCCTCTGGAATGTAGACATGTAAATAATTAGAATAACTAGAGTCAAACTCAGAGCCTCTAGGGAGGGAATTCATAAGCTCTGTGCAAAGTGGTTTATAAATGTCGTGTTATTATCTCTCAAAATGGGTTAGGCAGGTGTTTATCCACACTTTTTTTATGGACCAAAATAATTTCATATTCTCATATCTTTCTCCTGAAGACTAGAAATGGTTACAGGCTGTCTGTAAAGGAGAAACTGAACATATATAAGCACATTTGTGTTAGGGCGGAAGGAGCCTCAGAGCTCAGCTAGCCTGACCACCGTCAGCTAAGACCAGGAAAGCCAGGGACTGGCCTCAGGTCACATCCTGGGTACATCAGTAGATGAGCTCAGAGCCTGGAACCCACATTTGCCTGCTTTCAGCCCAGGATGACTTTTATAACACACCAGAGGAAGCAGTGTGAATTCAGAGAAGCCAGAGTCAGAAGGTCATGTAATGATTTGGAAGGCTCATACTAAGTCAATAATATACCCCAATATTTTTTTTAAAAGTAAATATAAGGACTTTTAAATAATACAGATGTTTTTTAAATAGATAATTAAAAAACAAATGGATGGGGGAAAATGACACAATCACCTTATCACCCGGAGACAGTCACTGATTAAACCTTGGTATCTATGCGTCTGGATGTTTCTATGCTTACGTGTGCCTATACATTGACTCCTTATACACATGGGACCACACATAAACTCTGTCTGATTATTAGCTTAGTAGCATATTTCAAACATCTTTCCAACCAGATGTATCTTCATCTACGTTATTTTTATGGGTGACTAGCATTCTATGGCATGGCTGCTCCGTAATTTATTACATCAGATCCCTAACGTGAGGTCTTGACTTTTTTTCACTAATAGAAGCAACAGGAAACATGGTGTGATGACTGAATGGGCGCCACCCCTTCCAGTGGTGTTGCTTTACAGCTGTGCCAGCATGGACAAGCTACTCACCTCCCCACACCTTTTCCTCAACCAGCAGTCAGTCAAGCCTCTCACAAGGGTTGGGAGAGAGTTAGGGGAGGGGCTCCCATAGGATGTGCTTAACACTTGTTAGTTGCTTTCCTTGTTCCTATTTAGTTGGACGGTGTTATTATTACTAGCAACTCTTCCACAAAAATGTTTTGAGCTAAACTTTCATGCCCACCCTTAACTATTTCTTGAGAATAAGTCTTAGAAATTGCATTATTAAATCAAAAAAATATTTACAGATTTTTCACATTTGTTGCCAAGTTGCCCTCCTGAAAGATTGTGCCAGGTTACAGTCGCCTGAAAAGAAACAAGAGTGCTCATTACCTTACACATTCTCTACAACTGGCATTGTGATTCTTTTTAAGTCATCTTTGCCAAATCGAGTGTTGATAAAGACATGTCATTGTTACTTTCATGTTATTTCTTTGTGGGTCAAGAAATTCAACCATTTCCATCTATGTTGTGGCCATTTACATCTCTCTTTCCTTCTTCTCCTCTTTCTGGACTTGTCTCTGGCACAATTTTATCTCTCTGAAATTGTTCATGAAGTCCATTTAGCACCTGCTTTAGCCCTTTGGGTTAAAAAAAAAAAAAGTCTGCTAGACTGTATAAGTACCATGAGGACAGGGATGGAGACCGTCTCCTTTACTGTTCTCACTCTCCATAGAGCCTGGTTGTGAAATGGCCCCAGTAGACATTGATGGAATGACTGATGACCAAGTGGGTGATGGATGATGGTGGGAGTGGGGGTGCCACAAGGAGGCTCCCTGACATAGGTCTCCAGCTTTGCCAAGCTCTCTCTTCCATCCATTCAAACAAAGATACCCAGACTCAGACCACATCTCTAGTGAGACCCTCACATCCACCAGGATCTCCTCCCCATCTCAAGAATGTTCTTGGCACGAGATTGTGCATGTCACCAAGCAAGCTGGCAACTCGCATTCACTGTACATGAGGAGGAGAGCCTGAATACATAGTCAGCGTCCACCAAATACATGATATCACCTTTGATTTTCATCAATACACCAATATTGTGTGCCTGTCAAGGAAAGGAACTAGGCTCTGGGAGAAAAAAATAGATGAAGAACATAGAGGGAGGAATAGGGTGTGCTGTCTCCATCCTCAAGAACAGGAGTTCTTTCGGTGCTTCCAGACATTTCAGGAGCCAGGCAGGTAAGTATTGTGGTGACACAGCCACCATTGAGGGCAAGTGAGCGTGACCCTAAAAAAGGCAGTCACTTCTCCGCTCTAGTCAACTGCTGCCAAAGCAAGAACACGAGTTTGGAGCTGCCAGAACCTATCTGGAATGTTCATGAAATCACTCGACTGAATGTCGGTTTAGATTTCCAACATTATGCAGGTCCCACAAAAGGTCAGAGCTGGCCCATATGGGAGTCCTTCCCAGGAATCAGACAGCTCATAGGAAATAAAGCAACCTCACTGTAAATGGGGTGCATAAGTGGTAAAGGGCAGGGGGCACAAGGCGGGGAGTAGTGCTTGTGGAGAAGAGAGCTGCAGGCAGAGGTGAGGCATGAACCTTGTTGTGGAGGTCGATGTTCAGATAGGCTGAAAGGACTATTTGAATGGACACTGGATGAATTTCTTGATCTTTCAGTACCAGAGAACTGGCATGCAGGGCATAAAGGCAGAGTCAGGGCAGAGCACGTTAAGTGAAGTGGACATGCAACTCATTGTGACTGACTATAGGATCTGGTGGGTCTGGCAAGTCATGAGAAAGCTAGTTTGGGGAGGATGGCACGCCCAAGTACCCAGCAGACAGAGTCCTCTCCAACCTTCACAGCATCACGGATATAGCTCTTACCCTGCATTTCCCCCTGAAAGTTACCCAAGACACCAGCAGTTTTGGACCCCATGAGTAGGTGTGCCGTAGCAGCCTTAACTAGCCTCACAAAACCCAGAAGACTCATGAGCCTGACATTGCAGAATTTATACTGGCAGACTCCCATTTTTCAAGCTGCGGCCCATCCTTTTTCTCTTTAAACAGCAGACTCATGTATGATGTTCTATTTTTCCATTTGAAAACGCTCCAGCTGAACACTTGCATGGTTACCATGGCAACTATCAGGTAGTATCGTCTTGTGCCTGGAGCTGAGACGGCCAGCAAGAAAGCCAATGCAGTAGTATATTGTTTCTTCCTGGACTAATCTTTTAAACTGTAGCCTATAGTGTTCCCATAATATATTCGATCAGAAGCTTGAGTGGTTTATTGAATTTAATGTGCCATGGCTCTCCTTTGACTGAGCAATCCATTCAGTAGTGGGCCTTTATTTTGAATTTTCTCCTTGGCAATAGAAAGTGCAGGGCCTGCTGTGGTGCGTGTTTTGTGATTTCTAAGATTCTAAGAAAGGAAATAGATTTGCACACACAAACAGACTCTGCCTTTTTAATCTCACACTAGTAGAAGAATTACTCATCTTATTCTGACTGGCCCCAAGTGGGCTATTTGCCAAACATCTGATTTCTAGATACTGAATATATCACCAGGGGAGAGCTAATACATTTCTCTGATTCGTGAACACTGTAAGGAGGTGAGAAGGTAAAGCCAGCTGGCTCAGCCAGACAGTGGCCATCAATTCTAAACCCTCCAAGGTGCCCCCCTCCACCTATGTCCTTACAGAGTGTCCATACCTCCCTCTGGCCTCCCTGGATGAGGTAGGTAAGGTACGTACAGGATGGGGGTATGTTTACAATGGAATGGGGCAACCTAATAGGATACCATGAATTGGTAGTGTTCTTTGAGACTAATAAAATGAGAGGTTCGATTGTTTCAAGAAGTTTCAGAGTGAACTAGAGACTGGAAGAGAGCGGTGGATTTTAAGGAGCTGTTGTACATCTGTGCGTGGACCTTTAAATGTTTGAGAGAAGTGTGGGTGGACACTGGAATCCTTTGGGGAGCTATTCTTCTTTGAATGTGAAACCACTCAGGATCGGGCTGGACCGCATAGGTCATAGCTTAGGACACATTACATTTTTTTTAATTGGAATTCTAACTTTTCCTAACAATTTAATTAATAGTCATATCAAGCCTCTGGCTAATTGTAAAATATTTAATATTAAGCTTTTCATTTGGGGGTGTCAGTTGGACACCTCCTGTGTTTTGATTTTTTTTTTTTTTTAGGCACACTCTCATCATCCATCCAGGCATGACCATCTTTGGTAATTTACTTATCTACACATTTGTTTACTTTTTAATAAGTTATGGACACCCATGAATTTATCATCCTCTATTCACCAGTTCTAGATGTTGTGGGAGGTACAAAGATGAGGGAAATGGATCACTCTTCTTAAAAAGCCTCTAATTTGGTGTGATGGCCTGATAATGGCTCCCAAGGGCATGCCCAAATCCTACCATTTGGAACCTGTGAATATCACCTTATTTATGATAAAGGTAGGGATCTAGTAATGAGTAGATTATCGTGGATCCTCCAGAGGGCCTCTAAATAACATCAAAAGTGTCCTTATAAGAGAGAATCAGACATCTGACCCATGCAGACAGAAGAGAAGACAATGTGAAGACAGAGGCAGAGATTCAAGTGATGTGTCCACAAGACAATGAACACCAAGAAATTCCAGCAGGTGTCCCAAGCTGGAAGAAGCATGGGAGAGATTCTCCCGCAGTGCCACCAGAGGGAATGCAGCCCTGCAGACATCTTGCCTTCAGACTTCTGGTCTCCAGAACTATGAGATAATACATTTCTGTTTTCTTAAGCCACCACGTTTATGGTAATTTGTTATGGCAGCCCTAGGAATCTAATACATTTGGTCTGATAGTGAGGCACGCATATGAGCAGTGACAGCGGCAGCAACTAGGATAGCTGGCACTTCCTGAACACCTTCTCTGTTCTGAGAATTTTACCTGCATTCAGACTTCTGGATAATCGTAGGTTGCAGATACTTAAGGGAAAACAGGACATGTGGAAATGGAAGCAGACAGGATAAACTCATCGGAAGTGTTGGACAGCAGAAGAAAGGAGACAAACAGAATAAGAATAAAGGTGTCTGGGTATCAGCAGGTCAAGTCTTTTCCATATAGGAGAGACTCAGTGAGTGTGGGGCCAAAGATGACTGGAAAGGAAACCAGGGATTTTTTTTTAAACTGAGTATAACTGCCGCACAGTTACATTAGTTTCAGGTGCACAACGTAGTGATTCCACAAGTCTATACATTAAGCGCTACTCACCACAAGTGTAGCTGCCATCTGTCACCATACAAAGCTATTAAAGTACTATCAACTATATTCCATAGGTTCTACCTTTCATCCCCGTGACTTATTCATTCCATAACTCCCTCTCCCCTTTACCCATCTGCCCATCCTTTCACTCCCTGTCCTTGGAAGCCAATGATTTTTTAAAGCCCCAGGGTAAAAACAGAAGTTTTTCCTAGATTCCAAAGCAAAGGAACTAAACTCAGTTCGGCAATTCTCAAAGAGGGTCCCAGGAAGGCACTGGAGTGTGTGTGAAGTCCTTCGAGAGTCTAAATTTCAGAGCCACTAATGCTTTGATGATGTCTATTTTTCAATTTTTGCACAAATCAGTATCTTCATTAAAAAACATTTTACTAATATTTAAAGGAGCTGAGAAAAGAAATTATGTTTCTCTCTCACCTTGGCCCAACTCTGGTCCTGTGATGCCCAACACAGAGGCTGTGTTTACCAAGTGTTAGCAGAAGGAGTAAAGGGTGTCTAAGAGCATGATTCTACCATATAAGTTCTATGACCTTGGGCAAGTTACCTAAGCTAGTTTCTTGATCTCTAACACACGGATAATAATACCCAAGTCACAGAAGTGTCGTGAGCATTAACAGAGATAAAGAATGTAAAGCAGGGGCACCTGGGTGGCTCAGTGGGTTAAGCCGCTGCCTTCGGCTCAGGTCATGATCTCAGGGTCCTGGGATCGAGTCCCGCATCGGGCTCTCTGCTCAGCAGGGAGCCTGCTTCCTCCTCTCTTCTCTGCCTGCCTCTCTGCCTACTTGTGATCTCTGTCTGTCAAATAAATAAAGAAAATCTTTAAAAAAAAAAAAAGAATGTAAAGCAGATAGCATGGTAGCTGACACATAATAGATGGAGAAACTACCAAGTTGTTGAGACCATGTTTTGAGAAGCCATGTAACAGAGCTGTCAGGAGAGAAACTATGAACCAAGCATACTTGACTTCCAATCCAGTTTAGCTGGTTACTGTCTGGGTTACTGTGGACAATTTACTTAACCTCCTTAAAGCTTATCATTCATTTATAAAATGTGAACAATAATATTTACTTTATTAGGGATGTTGTGAGGAATGAAAGAGGTATTATATGTAGAGCTGGCCTTTTCTTTTACATTAATATGCCAATTTAAAAATAATATTTCACTTTTAAATGGAAAAAGGAAGTTGAAATCTCCAATAAAAATTGTTTGGATGCATTATTTTCTTCAAAATGAACAGTACTATAATTTCCTCTCTATTTTCCCTTAAGAGACAAAGAGTTATGCACTGCTAGATTTAATATCACTCCCTCCCTAGATTAAAAGTGGCCCCAACCTCTCCATTCTGAATGGGGTAGAGGTTTACGATGTAGACATGTTGACTTTTACATGTAGACATAATAACATGAAACTCCATAATGTTCTTAGTCTCTCTCCAGTTGGATTCAATACTTTATGGTATATAAAACAAAAAAGGTTCACACTTTCTATCCCCCGGATGATGTGAGACAAATAGGAAGGATAGCATGTAAGATCTGAGAAGATTCTGGAATGTAGATTCTCATAGTTCACACAGCCTCTGAGTGCCAGTCCGCAATATCACTTCTAGATGATAACTGAAGACATTGATATTTTCATAAAATATAACAATTAGATATGACACTTTAGGGTCTATAATCCCACAAGGTTCTGCTTGATGAAGTCCCAAAAGTTCATTTTTGCTTTTGTTTCCTTTGCCTTTGGTGACATATCTTGAAAGAAGTTGCTGTGGGTGATATCAAAGAGGTTACTGCCTATGTTCTCCTCTAGGATTCTGATGGATTCCTGTCTCACATTGAGGTCCTTTATCCATTTCGAGTTTATCTTTGTATACGGTGTAAGAGAATGGTCC
>PISX010030405.1:0-18782 GCA_004024625.1 Mellivora capensis | reverse complement strand
TGAAAGTCTCCCAGGATGAGGGCAAGGGAAGGTTTTGTTTTGAAGCAATCTGAGAGAAACATGTAATAGTAGAACATGTTTGAATAAATAAATCTGAATGAAAGTGCCTAAGAATTTAAAAAGCAAAGCAAAAATCAAATTCAATCTTCAGTATTGTCTTATATAAGTTGCATTTTTTATACCTATTGACCCCTTGAGTCTGCTTAATTTGATATATTCTAAGCCCTTTTCTCCCCTAAAACCTAACACATTGAACAGTGGGAGTGAGCATGTGAAAAATACTTTAAATCAGTTTTTTCCTTTAGTTAAATTCTCTTATATACCATCAGGGATTTATCTTCTTTGAACAGTTAGTTGGGCAGAATTGAGAAAATCTTGTTGCAAAACCTCCATTCATTTATTTACTTAAGAATGTGTTTTGTTGGGGCGCCCGGGTGGCTCAGTGGGTTAAAGCCTCTGCTTTCGGCTCAGGTCATGATCCCAGGGTCCTGGGATCGAGCCCCACATCAATCAGGCTCTCTGCTCCGCGGAGAGCCTGCTTCCTCCTCTCTCCCTGCCTGCCTCTCTTGCCTACTTGTGGTCTCTGTCTGTCAAATAAATGAGTGGAATCTTAAAAAAAAAATAATAATAATAATGTTTTTTGTTTGTTTTAATCTACGTATGAGAGGAAAATGAATGAAAGATTGGCCAGAGTGCAAAGGGCTTTGAAAAACCTGTCTCTGTACGCAGTCCTGTTTTTAACTAAATGATATAAGACCCTGTAGAACTATTACATTTAGATCACAGCCTCCTAGGTTTATTTATCTCTGCCTTTCTTTCCTGTCCTGTCCCTGTTTGCATCTCTTAAATGTGTGACTTATCTTTTCATTCCAGATATCATCCTCTCATTTTAGTTTTCCATAGGAAGGTTGTTTAGATATTCTTTTGCTAAATATTCTCCCAATTCCATTGCAGCCAGATCATGTGCCAATAACCATTGCTTCAGTATGATGAGGTTTTTTTTGTAGTTGCTCCTATACCCATTATTGCCAATTAACAAATATGAATTTATAGATGAAGCCTAGGAAAACAGGAAGCTTAATGTATTAGCAGTAATAATTGGGTTTCATTTGTAAGTATCATTTATATATTCTTAAAACAACAACAGCAGCAACAAAAAGTAAAAGTCCCTTTGATCTTAATCTGTTGAGTTTTATGATTACCCTATTGGACAGGTCCCACACTCTATGCTAGGTATGCCTATAAAATGCCAACTACATATTTTTAAAGTATTTAAAGCCAGTATTTTTTCATCTTTGACTTAACTGATAAAAACCTATATAGAATACAATGTTGACTTAGTCTCTAAAGATTGTGTCTACCACACTATATTCTAGTTTAAACCCAGCAGGAGTAAGCCACCAATTTTCCTGACCAGATCCTTCCAGAAAATGAAAACAGTAAAATTCCATGGTGTTGTGTTTCTCACCTTGCATCTTAAAGAAGGAATGATGGTACCACTTTTGAAGCTGTCATTTGCTTGTAGCAATTCTGTTCCTTACATGATATGAGTCTATATAAACAGTTCTACAGGGTGGACTGCAGACCCTAGAGGATCCTTGAGACCGTTCAGGGGGTCGTTAAGGTTAAAACTATTATTGTAGCAATATTAAGACACTATCTACCTTTTTAGGTGTGTTGATATTTGTACTGATGTTGTAAAAACAATGACTGGCAAAACTGCTAGTATCTGAATATGAATCAGACAAGGGCATCAGATTGTTCTAGTAATCATTGTATTCTTCATCAGCACACACTCTCTGGGGTGTGGAGGGAACCAGTTTATTTGAAGATGCCCTTGATCTGGGGCTACTGGGTGGCTCAGTCATTAAGTGTCTGCCTTCAGCTTGGGTCATGATCCCAGGGTCCTGGGATTGAGCCCTGCATTGGGGCTCCCTGTTCGGCGGGAAGCCTGCTTCTACCTCTCCCACTCCCCCTGCTTGTATTCCCTCTCTTGCTGTGCCTCTTTATGTCAAATAAATAATTTTTTTTTAAAGGATGCCCTTGATGAAGCAGTAAAAATTGTGCTGCTATTAAATCCTGACCCTTTAGTACTCACACATTAAAAATATTCTCTGTGTTGGGGCGCCTGGGTGGCTCAGTGGGTTAAGCCTCTGCCTTCGGCTCAGATCATGATCCCAGAGTCCTGGGATCGAGCCCCACATCAGGCTCTCTGCTCAGCAGGGGGCCTGCTTCCCCCTCTCTCTCTGCCTGCTTCTCTGCCTAGTTGTGACCTCTCTCTCTCTGTGTCAACTAAATAAATAAAAAAAATATATATATTCTCTGTGTCAAAATGGGAAAGTCACAAAGGACCTCTGGTTCATACTGAAGTACAGTGATTCTCTCGAGGAAAAGCCCCTGTGCAGTTTGAATCACAGTAGTAGTTTGAATCACAGAAGTTTGAATGCAGTTTGAATCACAGAAGCAGCAGTATCAGCTGCTCTCCATGAAAACCACTTTTATTGGAAAGAACATTCTGATAGACAAACTATGGTTATTTAGACTTGAGTACTGGGCGGATATTTTCTCAAAGATGAAATAATTGAGCTTCTTACTCAAGAAACAAAACTGACAGTATATGTAGCCAGTGGTTAAATTCAAGTTTTCAGGTAAAAATGAGGATTTGGGAAAACTGTCCATTACTATGAACTTTTCACCTTTCCAGAATTAACCATTTTTCTGATGAAATCATTGGTGACATTAACAAAGGTGATTTTCCTATGTTTATACTTGATATATATGTTTTTTTAAATTTTGTTTTGTTTTGTTTGTTTTTAAAGATTTTATTTATTTATTTGACAGACAGAGATCACAAGTAGGCAGAGAGGCAGGCAGAGAGAGAGGAGGAAGCAGGCTCCCCGCCTAGCAGAGAGCCTGATGCGGGACTTGATCCCAGGATCCCGAGATCATGACCTGAGCTGAAGGCAGAGGCTTAACCCACTGAGCCACCCAGGCACCCCGATATATATGTTTTTATATTAAACATATCAATGTTTGGAAGAGCTAAACCACCCACACTAACATTTTCTAAGCAGTGAATGTTAAAAAATCATACATAAGTAAAGCAAGTATCCATTCATAAGGCAAGACAGATGAGTGTATTCTAGTATAAAAAGTTTATTAGTATTGTTCCGTTTTCTGTGTTGCAACTTAAGTTTAAAAAACTACCACTTTGAGTTTTGATGTAGTATGAAAAGAATATGATAATCTGAAAAGGTTGTTAAATAGTTTTCCAACTGTTTGTCTGCAACACTAGATTTTCTTCAGCTATTTCAACTAAAATTGAATGCAAAAACAGATAAGAACAGTATTTTCTTTTTAAGATTATTTTTTTTTTGACAGACAAAGATGACAAGTAGGCAGAGAAGTAAGCAGAGAGAGAAGAGGTAGCAGGCTCCCTGCTGAGCAGAGAGCCCGATGCAGGACTGGATCCCAGGACCCTGGGATCATGACCTGAGCCGAAGGCAGAGGCTTTAACCCACTGAGACACCCAGGCGCCCCAAGAATAGTATTTTCTAAACCAGATGTTAATGAGATTGTCAAAAATATAATGCAGTGCCACTTTTCTCAGTAATTTTTATAGTACTTTTTCATAAAAATTTATGCTGATATGTAACTGGTTTATTACTTTGAATTAATATTTTAAACATTTCTGTTTTAATTTCTAATGTGATAAATAATGACAGATACAGTCCACATAAATAAAAAAAATCTTTGGGGGGCACCTGGGTGGCTCAGTGGGTTAAAGCCTCTGCTTTCGGCTCAGGTCATGATCCCAGGGCCCTGGGATCGAGCCCCACATCGGGCTCTCTGCTCCATAGAGAGCCCGCTTCCTTCTCTCTCTCCCTGCCTGCTTCTCTTGCCTACTTGTGGTCTCTGTCTGTCAAATAAATAAATAAAATCTTAAAAAAAAAAAAAAATCTTTGGGTTTCCCAATAATAAATTTTAAGTGTATAAGGGGATTCTAAGAGCAGAAAGTTTGAGAACCACTGGTCTGACCATTCTTTTTGGTTTTCCTGTTGCATACACATTCATATTCTGTCTGTCTCTTTTTTTGAGAGAGAGAGAATAAGATAGTCTGTTTATGCAGATTGTAGAAGGTTCCTGTATGGAGCCTTTCTACCTGGTTCATAAACTCAGAGGTAGATTATGATATATTCTAACAGATCAACCAAACAGCATATTATACTAAATAAAAAAATGTTGATTCTTGTCCTAGTTCATTTCAGCCATCTAGTCTTGTTGCTTGTGTGTGTGTGTCTATGTGTAAATAAATGGAAATCAACACTTTTGCATATAAAAATGATAAGGGAAACATATATATGGAAAAAAGATACTATAGCTCTGTCCATAAGGTAGGATTTGGGGGCAGTTTTTATTATAATTGGTAAGAGTTGGCCACTGGAATCAAAGTCTAGCTTTGCATCCTGGCCCACCACAGGCAAATCATTTTCATCCAGATAGCAGTTTCTACATCTTTAGGATGGGAAGGATGATAAAATAAACCTCCTAAAGTTGTAGTGAGGTAATAGGATATAATTCACATTAAACACTTGACACAGTAATGTTCAAATAGGTTATACGTATTTTTGGAAATTTTTAGTAGTTAATATATAACTATATGTTATATATAACATTTTAGAATGAATTAATTTTAATAAGTAGTAAATATACAACATTTTTAAAGGTACAGAAGTTTTTAATATAAAAATTAAGTCTTCTACTTCCCCCTGCTTCCAGGTCCTTTTACCTATATAATTATATGTGTTATATTACATTATACCTAAACCTATGTAATTGTATGTATTGTACTTAATGTTTGTACATGTATATAAAATACATGTATACAAATAAATACATACAGATATATTCTAAAAAGTGCCATCACAGTGGTACATACAGTATATACTGTTCTGAACATTGGGTGTTTTCGATTCTGCCCACTGAATATTTTTTGATTATCATTCCTTATTAGTACACATAAAAGTACCTCATTCCTTGTAACAGTAGTAATCTATGCCCCTATTACAGTATATTTACTAGTAACTGTTTGTATTGTTTTTTATCTTTTGCTAATAAAATAGTGTTTCATCGAAGTCTATATTATTATATAGCCAGAAAAATAAATAGCATTTTTTAAAGCTTGGATTGGACTAGCATGATAATTAAATCTTCAGAGTCCCATTGGGCTCTCCAGAGGGCTGTGTGTAGTTGAAATTTTGCTATTACTTAGATTTGCTTTTAATCAAGATGTTCAGTTAATTTAAAAATTAGATTTAATTTTAAAATTTCAATATTCATGGCAGTCATTAGATTTTACATTTGTCAGTAGGGAACTATAAAATTTTTAAGGGTGATTAAACTAAAGGATCTTTAAGGTTTCTCTTTTCTTTTCAAAAATAGCTTTTAAAATACTTACTTTACTTCTGTATTTGTTACTGTATAATGAGATTAGTCCATTGATAGGTAAGCCATAATATTTCCCAGAACATGATAAAACAGGTCTTTTGGTTTTTTTTTTTTAAGTTTGTTTATTTCTTTGACAGACAGAGATCACAAGTAGGCAGAGAGGCAGGCAGAGAGAGAGAGAGCAGGGAAGCAGGCTCCTTGCTGAGCAGGGAGCCTGATTCAGGGCTCTATCCCAGGACCTTGAGATCATGACCTGAGACGAAGGCAGAGGCTTAACCCACTGAGCCACCCAGGTGCCCCAATAAATTAGGTTTTTAAAGATACTGCTTCAGCATCCTTCTGTTCCCTATTGTTTTCATCATTAAAATAGCCTTGGTAAAGCCCCTTTTTCTACAATGCAGGATTTACTATAGTACATATCAAATGAGACAGTAGTTGTATACCTACTTTGAAAACTTAAAAGTGCTATTCAAATGCAAGGTGTACGATGCAATAATGTTTTGTTATATTTAGAAAGCTTTCGCAGAAAGAGACTTGAATTTTTTCCCTATGTATTTGAAAGTGGTCATGGTTCTTAAAGAGATTTACCCACTTGCAAAAAATAACATACTACAGAGAGTCAGGAAGGATGATTACATTCGATGGAGATCCAAACTACAGTGGAAAATTACATAGCATGTAGTACAGTCTGTCATGTTATGTTTTCATTTGTAGTCTTGGGCATCAATTGTATTTCACGGTTATCTTCATATTACATATACTTACTGAAGGGGGAGAAATAGATAAAATTCTTAAGTTTTCATTTGTTGATCACCTAATGTTTAAAAGTTTCATAGTTTATAAAATGCTTAAGCACTATGTAAGTGTTGGTGTCATTAGAAAGATTATCTAAAAACACAGCTTAACATTGTAGATAATCAGATCATTTTAGTTAACATTTCGGCACCATTTATGAAAACTGGCAAAGTAGCTTTTCTAGGAATTGCATGACTATGACTCTGTTGCTCTCAGAGATACCACTGTTGACATAATTCTGAGAAATGTAACTTTGATTTACAGACAGTATGCTAGCTATGACTACTCGCAGCAAGGCCGATTTGTCCCTCCAGACATGATGCAGCCACAACAGCCGTATACCGGGCAGATTTTTCAGCCTACTCAGGCATATACTCCAGCGACACCTCAGCCATTCTATGGAAACAACTTTGAGGATGAGCCACCTTTATTAGAAGGTAGGATTGGTTCCAACAGTTCATAGTATTTAGTAGTGTCCATCTGGTCAGTGAAAATAGATCTTAGTTTGGAGAACTTGCCCTTTCTTTTAAAAGAATGATGGTACAGAAAAAAGTAGATATGAAACCACATTGAGGTACAGAAAAAAACAGATATGAAACCACATGGAGCCATAGGGGACCGAAGTTTTTAATTGGTCTCTATAAAGTGATAATTATGTTAGTATGTGAGCATTGACTTTGACTTCACATTAATGATTAAATTCTGTCAGTGGAAGAAATGAAAGGAAATAACATGGTAGTGATTATTTCACGAGACCAGTGCTCTAACCCCTGAACTACGGAGCCTGGTAGTGATTATTTTACATGGAAGAAGCTGACAAAACCAGTAATATCACTGAAAAGAATGGCATTTTTCAAACTATTCTAAAACCCATAAAGCAGTAGTCCTGTGCATTTTGAGGGGGGGTTGGATACCCTTTCAAAGTCTGGAGAGCTATGAATACTCTTCTCAGAAAAAATGTACAACTGTGCATAGAAACATAGTTTCATATACAATTTCATAGCATCTCCAGGTATTCCTGAAGCCCCGGGTAGAGAACTCCTTACTGTTAATGCTGTCCGTATATTCTTTGTTATGCAGTCATAGCTGAGAATGTCTTGCTTTTTCATATCCATACACTTTTCCAGTACCAAACCAGAAATAGGATATTTGTGGAGTAAACCCCATAGTGAGTGAAGACTGGTATTGAGACTAATCAAAATGTCTCGTATTGCTAGATTCTCTTTTGATAATGAGTGCTTCATTTTGTCTCCTGTTGCCGCATGGATTCTGGTAAACTAAAGGTGTGTCACAAATCCTAATTGACTGTCTTATTTTCTTTTCCTTTAGAATTAGGTATCAATTTTGACCACATCTGGCAAAAAACACTAACAGTGTTACATCCATTAAAAGTAGCAGACGGCAGCATCATGAATGAGACTGATTTGGCAGGACCGATGGTTTTTTGCCTTGCTTTTGGAGCCACATTGTTACTGGTAAGATTTCAGTTTGAACTCTAAGTGTGAGATTAGAAAACAGTTCCTCAGTGTCCCACCAGGAGCCATTTTTGAGACTCCGTTTATATATCAGATCTTGAATGTATTTTGAGTGGTATTAGATTGCTGGAATATTATGTACCCATTCATCAATTCTCCACTGATAATAAATGTCATATAATTAGAAATAATTTTTTGTTTGAAGAAAAGTTCTAATTATTAGGGGGAAAAAAACAATAATGTGTGGCTTTAGTCCATCATCAAAATTCCTTCTTTTTAGAAATTGACATTTTTTAGCCTGTTGCTCTTTTATTTATGTATTTTAATGATAGCTTTTTTTGTTTTTTAAAATCTGTGGACTTTGTGCAGTGTTCTGTTATTATAATGGTTTTGGTTGTTACTTCCTACATATTATTTTAACTTCTAATGAATTGGAACATTAAAGGATAAGATGTTTTATTTACTACCTATCCTACCTCCCTCCAAATGTTAAAGGATATTGGAAATGAATAGTTGTAAAGATAATTTGCTAATATATGTTGTATTTTATCTTACGTCTCTGAATTAGAAAAGATAAATGATGTAATAGATAGAAGATGGGATTTTTTTCTTTAATATTTTATTTATTTATTTCACAGAGAGAGAGAACACAAGTAGGCAGAGAGGCAGGCAGAGAGAGAGGAGAAGCAGGCTCCCCACCGAGCAGAGAGCCTGATGCAGGGCTCGGTCCCAGGACCTTGAGATCATGACCTGAGCTGAAGGCAGAGGCTTAACCCACTGAGCCACCTAGGCGCCCCAGAAGATGGGATTTTTAGTCAGAAAATCTGGGCATTAGTTCAGTGCTCCTGCTCTGTCCTGGAGCAAGCTGTTTTCGTCTTTCAGCTTCCTCTGATAGATAATTTTGTGATTCCCACCTCACAAGATTGTTTACAGATTAAACAAGACAGGTTAAATGGGAACACTGAAAAATTTTAAAGCGCTGTATGAGGTTTTATTATTACTACTTTAGTGAATTCGTTGGTGAACTCAGCTGAACCTTTTGAAACTTCTACACTCTCACATATTTATAAATACTGAGTCTAACAAAAATGGCAAGAATTTGTTCACATAACATAGTCTTTAGAGGCATTCTCATAATTGAGTTTTGTATGTCCAAAATCTGACAAACCAGGGAGTTCTTGAAATGTTCTCTGTGGACTGATTTTCATCACAGTATGACCTAAATACAATGTTTGTTCATATATCTTGACTGAGAGTACTATGACAGCAATTTACCTAACTTATACTGTCTTAAGTCTTTTCAGTCATATCTTTAACAAGAACATAACTAAGT
Organism: Mellivora capensis; assembly: GCA_004024625.1. Classification (NCBI taxonomy): domain Eukaryota; kingdom Metazoa; phylum Chordata; class Mammalia; order Carnivora; family Mustelidae; genus Mellivora; species Mellivora capensis. The sequence continues at coordinate 9,731 of PISX010030405.1, read as the reverse complement.
TTTCTTTTGTTTTTGTTTTTTGTTGTTGTTGTTGTTGTTTGCTTGTTTGTCAAAAGTCTATAAATTCACCAACAATTTGGAAAAATAATGAAAGAAAAATGTATCTTCCATTATGTTTCTCTTGCATGTTAATCAGTTTTCTCCTCCCCTCCCCATAGAACCACTGTGTCCTGCTAATCCTGCCTTCCTTTCACTTAGCTCCTTTAACAGCCATATAAATGAATGGTGAAATTGTTTCTGCTGTTGCAAAGATTGCAACTACATCCACCAATGAGAATAAATTGCTTTGGGGCAATTTTGTTGATATGAAGTGCTTTCAAGTGATGTTAGATATTGTCCAAACATTCTGCAGGGGTTTCCATCTTGTCTCTGTAGTTTATTTGCTTAAAATCAGCTAGATTTCTTTTTAGAAATCTACTACTTAAAGGTGATTGTACCATGATTTTGTATCTTTATTTGCTGAATTGCTTAAATACTAACTGGAAAATGAAAAGCCAAATATCTGTGTATTGGGAAATAGATCATTAAAATTTCTTGAGAAAGATGTAAAAGCCAATCTGTGTTTTACTATTCTGCATAAAGAATAGATGCCTCTACAGATTTCAATACTCATAAATTGAGTATTTTCTTACATGTACCATTTTAGGTGAAATAAGACCAAAAAGAATTTCCTTTCTTCCCTTTAACGTATAATCTCTTCTTTACCCACAGGCTGGCAAAATCCAATTTGGCTATGTATATGGGATCAGTGCAATTGGATGTCTAGGAATGTTTTGTTTACTAAACTTAATGAGTATGACAGGTGTTTCATTTGGATGTGTGGCAAGTGTCCTTGGATATTGTCTTCTTCCCATGATCCTACTTTCCAGCTTTGCAGTGATATTTTCTTTGCAGTAAGTACTGAATTTTTATTTGGGGATTGATTGACCAATTATCTGTAATAGGATTCATCTCATCATCAGTTTAACATAAATCACTGATTCAGCAAACATGAGATATAGGGTCTGTTGCGAATGAGGACTGTACCACGCATGCTTTTCAGTGGTGAGCAGTGGAACTGAGAATAAATTTTAAAATCTTTTATACCATCTCTGCTTTTATTTGTAATAAAGAATTTGACTTTTGTGTTTATCAGTGCCAGTAAACAAACTGAACAGTGGTGATTGTTAACTAAAATATTACATGAAAAGATCAAGTTGTTAAAATGTTATTTACCGTCTTTGATATTTTTTAGACTATATCTGATTTCTTAAAGATGTTGGGCATATGCTAAGTGAATGAATAATAAACACATACTCTGTGTTTGGCAGCTTTTAACTGGAAATGAAACATTCTTTTTATGGGAAGAGGCAGTTACTAGCCTGCCATGTTCTCAAATGTGCTTGTAAGCAGCTTTAAGTATTAATTGTTAAATAATATTAGGTAAGGTTAAAAAGAAAGCTGTAAATTCCTGCTGCTTAAATTCTTTTCTCATGGCCAGGGTGCAGATTCTCTCTCCACAGTTCCGGCTCCTCCTTGTGGCTAGTGCCAGGCACAACCAACGATGCGCTATTGTTGCGCTTAAAAAGTTAAAGGAGAGGTTGAGGGGAAGAGCAGGTATCAGCTGTCTGACGCTAGAGATCTGACAATTTGATGGCTTCACAGTGTTCTTGCTTTGTGTAAAAATGCTTTAGATTTTCAGTGTAGAAACTGTTTCACTCTTTTCATTTGTGGAGATTAGCAAATATATATTTGAATTTTACAAAAGAGATTTTCTACCAAAGCAGTATTTTCTAACCAGGGCAATTTTGCTCTTAGGGGACATTAGGCAGTTTCTGGAGATAATTTTGGCTTCTGTAACTGTGGGGTGTACAGAGTGCTACTCTGTACTCATGGCCAAAGGCCAGGGATTCTGCTAAACAGCCTAACGGTGAACAGCCCTTCCCAACAAAAGTGCATCCATCCAGGAGTCAATAATGCCAAAGTTGAGAAATCTAGTTCTTATGCTAACAGGAGCAAAATGTAATTATAAATGAGCTTTTTCTCACCTCATTGAATGTGGATGTGAATAATTGAGCATTATTAAATTCACTATGAGGTACATTATTTTAACATTTGAAAAAAAAAATCTCGATCATTTCTGCAGATTTGTGCAATGTGAATTTAAAATGCTTTTCTTTAGAATTGGTTATTGTTGTATTCTTACATAACTAATCTCATCTACTGCCTTTTCCCCTCCTCCCCCTGTTTCTCCTTGTCGGTTACAGAGGAATGGTAGGAATCATTCTCACTGCTGGAATTATTGGATGGTGTAGTTTTTCTGCATCCAAAATTTTTATTTCTGCATTAGCCATGGAAGGACAGCAACTTCTAGTAGCATATCCTTGTGCTTTGTTATATGGAGTCTTTGCCCTGATTTCTGTTTTTTGAACTGAATTTATCTGGCATGTGGACATCATTGGGCCAAAAAGGACTTGAACTCTTAAATTGGACCAGCGAACTGCTATAGTGCAACTCTCATGCAGACCTAACATTTGACTGTTGGAGCAATGGAAGTAAATATGTATCTTTTGTTCATTTTTATAGAACTTTTGAATACTATGTTGGATTTATCTGCAGTATGACTAGCTTTAAGTATTTGTGCTTATACAGATAAGATTAAGAAGTGCTATTTCTCTCCTGTTCCTTTGAAAAACAAATTTTTTCCTTGCAAATTATATTAAGATGTTTTTAATAGATTTTTATCAACTGTGGGAAACTAACCACAGAACTAATAATCTTTCTTAGAAACAACCCAGTCATAGTTAAGAAGACACGAGACGTATTGCAGAAATATTTTTCCAAGGGATTAGGAAAGAAAAATTGCCTATGTTCTCAAGTTAGATGCACTTGGAGCAAAAAAGTGATCCCAAAGTAGAATTTTATAAGTTTGCACTTCCAAAATTTGACATTCCTTTAAATTATCTAATGGAGTTTATGCTAAAATTCAAAGAGACAAGAAGTTTATAGTCTACTTTATTGTAGACAGGAAATGTGAACACCTGTTAAGATAAGCATTAACTAAATCGTAGTGACCCAGACTGGCTACATTTATGTTCATAGTTGGATCTTCATATTTCCTAGAAAATCACTAACCTTTTTTGAAAAAAAAAAATTTAAAATGTCACAATTTCAGTACTGCAGTTACCAATGTAAAATGCATTTGATGCTTAGTAATTAAAATTTTCCCAATTTTAACTGCTATTGAGTTGATTTTTACTGTTTGTGGTATCGCATTTTCTTTAACTAGTTTCTGGTTTTAACTTGTATTCCTGATTTAGCCTGAGTTTTAAGAATAGAAATTTTTTAGTATAAAATTAGAAAAAAAAGGGATTAAGTGAAAGGCAATTTGAGTTACAGCATTATTTCCTTCTATTAAATTTATTTGGCTAATGTCATGCTCTCGTCAGAGAATCTGTGGGAAAATGCTATATCTTCTATTTTGAACATTGGGTTTTTCTGAAAAAACTGCCTCTGATTTTGGACAAGCTCAGTTACACTTATGAAAAAGGTACCCTGTGGAGAGGAAAATGTTGCCTTTTTTTTTTTTTTTTGGAGACTTAGACTAAGTTAAAAAAACAAACTGATGTTTATTGTTGGTTTTAAAAGGTAGTGTTCAATCAAAAAAGGAGGTTACGTTAATAAAACACATTTCTTATAAGATCATGATTTCTAATCTCTGGAATCATGTAAATTCGTTCTTCTTCATTAATACTTAATCTAGGAATATGCTCAGTAATAATTCGTTTCTGGCTGGGTTTTCAAACTTACCAAAGTGTTTTAGAATATTTCTTATTGTAATCCATGGATAGTATCTTTTTTGCCTCTTTCAGTTCAGTTTTATAAATACTGCTCTTGTTAAGGCAGATATAATGAGTGCCTTTTGTTAATATCGAGCTTTTCCTAATGAACAGAGTAGATGATGCTTTGGGAATTAAATTTTCTCACTGTTGAATAATCTCAGACCATTAATCTTCAGTCAGATTCTCCAAATTGTTTTCTTAATTTTTGCTTCTCCCACCCCCAAGGTGGTAATTTTTAATTTAAATCAATGTTGAGAGATTTTTGTTGTTATTTGTCTTACTTAACTCCAAATTGATTAGGTACAAAACCGTCTTATATAAACAGTTACTCTATCAAAAACAGCTATATAGTGGAGTTGCATTTAATGCAAGAGGTTAGTTTTAGAGTTTGCTTGGTACCTGAAGAGTCATGTATAACCAAAGTCTCCCTTCTTAAAGTTTTCTTATGGGCACCTGGGTGGCTTAGTGGATTAAGCCTCTGCCTTCAGTTCAGGTCGAGATCTCAGGGTTTTGGGATCGAGCCTCACATCGGGCTCTCTGCTCAGCAGGGAGCCTGCTTTCCCCCCTCTCTCTGCCTGCTGCTCTGCCTACTTGTGATCTCTCTCTGTCAAATAAATAAATAAAATCTTTTTTAAAAAAATACAATGTATATAGCCATATTTATGTATACTTTAAAAGCTGAAAAACTTATTTCAAAAAGTTATATATGCTGACTTTTTTCTCTGGCATTGTAGTAGTAGATTTTTGTTTCCTCAGTGAAGTTCCAAGAAGAGCATCTAGCTAGGGTCCATTTTGTATCCAAAACATACATGTAACATTAAATATAAGTCAATATAGCTACAAGCTCACTTAGTGATTGTCTCCGAGTAACAAACTCACTATGAATGGATTTTCAGGATCTCTCAGTCAAGCTACAGTGTTATTTATTTATGTATGCCTTTATGCCAAGGACAGATAGTTGCTTTTAAGTATGGCATAAATGTGTATTTTATGACTTTTTAAAAAAATATATTTTATTAGAGGGTGCCTGGGTGGCTCAGTGGGTTAAGCCTCACATCTGGCTCTCTGCTCGGCAGGGAGCCTGCTTCCTCCTCTCTCTCTCTCTACCTGCCTCTCTGCCTACTTGTGATCTCTGTCAAATAAATAAATAAAATCTTTAAAAAAAAATTTATTAGAGAGAGACAGAGTGAGTGAAAGAGAGAGAGATTGAGAAAGCACCAGCTGGGGAGGGGCAGAGAAGTAGACTGTCTGCTGAGCAGGGAGCCCAACATGAGACTTGATCCCAGGACTCTGGGATCATGACCTGAGCCGAAGGCAGACACTTAACTGACTGAGGCACCCAGGTGCCCCTATTTTATGATTTTTAATACCATGTCTTATTAGCATGTTTACAAGTGGGTGCTTTCAAGAGCTATGTAACTAGGCTTGTAGGAATGGGCATTCTTTCTCCAGATACTGTTATAAAGATAGTGCAAAATTCTGTAAATCTTAAAACGCTAACTGTTGCCATATACTAGGCATCCAATCAAAGAGGATTTTAAAAAATGTTATCTAATGACCTATTTTTGGGTCATTGACACTTTCCAAGTTTATTTGTAACCTTAATGGGCATTGCTCAACTCAAATATACTCCAAATCTAAGTAGAATGATTATCTCTGAAACTCAAATTATACAATTATTTTTGTAGTATTCATTACCTATAAAAAAGGAGCCTTTCTAAAATTAGATACTTTTTTCCTTGTAAATGGAAGAATTTAGAACTTTGGGCAAACTGACCTAGTAATTGTGGAAAGTTGTAGGAAGTCAGGACCACATTTGGAGATGTGCTTGTTGTCATATAGAGCAGAGCTAATGTAATGACTCAGACAATTTGCTTAACTTGCCCTGTAGGAGAAATTTTATTTATTTATACGTACATGTGCATATGTATAATATGTGTATATGTATAACATATATATACATATACACATGTATGTATGTACATATATGACAACGTGTTTAGGCTTTCATAAAGTATTTCCAAAAGTTTTGCAAGAAATATAGAATGGTACAGATCATAGCATGAAGAGTACCAAAGAATAGCACTGGGTTTTCAAAACTCTAGCTAGAGCAAGCTTCTACCTAAAAATAATGCTCCAAGCTAAATCTGTCCTCAAAAACTATCTGCTGATTCATTTTGTGATATCATGTAAAATTCTAAGTACTGGTTACCAAATGATCTCAATTTTTTAAAAAAGATTATTTATTTATTTGACAGAGAGAGTACAAGTAGGCAGAGTGGCAGGCAGAGGGAGAGAGAGAAGCAGGCTCCTCACTGAGCAGAGAGCCCGCCTTGGGGCTCGATCCCAGGATCCCAGGATCATGACCTGAGCTGAAGGCAGCCACCTAACTGACTGAGCCACCCAGATGCCCCATGATCTCAATTTTTATAAGTTCCAATTTATTTGGAAATGAAAGCTTAAATGATTTCTTAAGCAATTTCATCTAAGGATATACTTGTTTCAAAATAGGAAGCTTAAGAATAAAACATTCAGAGTTAGGCAAAAACAAAGTACTGTTTCAAAGACTTACAATAATTAACAGGAAATTTGTTTTTCTTCTTGGGATGTATTTAGGACTTGGGGAAGGAATGGCAGTAACAAGATACCAAGGTTATTTGTGAATCCCGTAAGGAAAAATTGGATCGTGTGCTTTTATGAATAGATAAGAATGATCTATCATTAGCTTGTTAAGAATATGGAGTTTATTTCCAAACAGCCTGAGTAAAGCCTGTACAATCTGTGCTATTATTATTATTGTATACCACCAATGAAGAAATAATGGATTTTTAACTCTACTCTGCCACCATCCAAATTACTGAAGTTTGAATTTTAATACATAACATTACCTGAATTTGAGTAAGCTGATTTGTTCATTAATAACTGAGTATTCATATCTGGGCAGTAGGTAATATATAAAACATTAAATATTAAATTATTTCTAGGGATTGGCAGAGTACTTAACTAAAAGTGTTTTATATTAACAAATGTATATCTCAGGACAGTGACTATGCAAACTGAAGAAAGAAAGCTAGTAGTATGGAGTTAGGATTTTTACATCAAGATAAGAATACTTCTACCCCGTGTACCAAGTTCCTACTTTAGTTAATGAAGAACATTATCTACTGATGGAGCACAGTGTCCTGTGTTTGTGCAAACAAATTAAAATGATTACATACTCAAATGAGGACTAATTAAATACAGAGCTGTTCCCCTAATTTAAAAACACAAATACTTTCTTGAGCACATTAGGTTCTGAAGATCAGATATTACATTTTTTGTGAGCCTAAATAATTAGGCTTACCTTGCATATATAAATTTGGTTTATTTCTAAAACTACCTCTAAATCTGATAGCATGTGAGGTGATTAATTATGCATTAAGGTGTTTAAAATAGCTTTTGAACACTAGCAGTACAAAAAGAATCTTAAAAATGAGAAGACAAGGAAATGCGTAGTAGATACATGTAAGATAGTTAAAAATTTATATACCTACTTGGCTTACTCTGATTATGTTAAAAGTAGAGAAAACAATATGGTTATTTCATTTTTTTCTTCAGGTAAATATAGTTCAAGATTCCTTGTAAAAGTTCATGTTAAATTTGCTTACAGTTTTCAGTTTTGTGATCTTTGTTAGTGCTATAGGTCTTGATAGTCCTTTCTTTAGGCAGCCAGTGGTCTTAAAAGTCCTACTATGTTACATGTTTTTTCAAATTAGGAATGTCTTTATTTTCTTCTCCTGTTACATGCCATCATTTTGATAAAGAATAATACCTCTATACAGCAATAGAAAGGAGTGGTTTATTGATAAGATATCTTAATAGGAATGACCCTCAAACATTATGCTAAGAAAAAAAAGCCATATATGAAAGCCCACATATCCATTTATGAATTTCTAGAAAAGAAACCTGAAGAGACAACAAATGTGTTAGATTTAATGATACATTAATAGTATGGAGGGTGAGAAGGGGAAGTAGAGCAAACTGCTAGAACATCTGTATTTTTAGAGTTCAAGAGAAAAGGAGGAAGAAGAATCCTAAGATAGATATTAATAGAGGAAAAAACAATAAAGAACTCTTGACCAGAGGGGAAAAAACCATTGAGATACCAAGGAAGTGAGATTATTGCCCCCTCCAAGTTTCACCCCCCACCTAACTCCCTTCAGGTTGATTGGTTTTTGTTTTAGCAGGTCACATACAGGAATCCTCTTCTCCCCCACCTTGTACCCCCAGTGACTTGTTCCACATGAATACACATGTGCACACTCCTTTTTTTAAAAATTTTTATTAAATTCCTATAACAAAATCCATTTTATTAATTTGGTGATTTTACTGTGTTCACAGTGTACAATCATCATCACTAATTTCAGAATATTTCCATCACCTCACAGAGAATCCCCATTATTCTCACTTTCCCACCTCCCATACCCTGGCAACCACTAAAAAATTATTTTCTGTCTCTGGATTTGCTTATTCTGGACATTCTGTAAGAAGAGAAGCATAAAATGGGGCCTTTTGTTTCTGGCTTCTTTCACTTAGCATAATGTTTTCAAGGTCATTTTTTTTTTTTTAACTTAGCAGTCTGTTGTGGGCATCATTATATACGTTGAACATTGAAATTTTCTTCATCCTTTTTCCTGGCTGGATATCATTTTATTAAATGACCAGAATTTAATTGACTTCCGCGTTCCCCTATTATCAGACAGTTAGGATCTTGGTACATTTTTTTTTTTTAATTATAAATAGTGCTTTGTTGGTACTGGCATCTTCCATTATTACATGCCATATTTGCTTCTTATAGTGCTCACATTAAAAATTACTTAAATGCAGAATTTAAATTCTGAAAATTTCAATAATTTTATTCCCTAGTATTCTGTTTAGTGCGAGTCTAGTTTTTGATTTGTTGAAGCATGCAAGTCACATCTATGTTTATACAAGCACCGCTCTGTGATTCTCTATTACCTCAGCATTTTTTTTTTTTTAGAGATTTTATTTATTTATTTTTCAGAGAGAGAGCGAGAGAGTGAGCACAGGCAGAGTAGCAGAGGCAGAGGGAGAAGCAGGCTCCCTGCCCAGCAAGGAGCCCGATGTGGGACTCGATTCCAGGATGCCGGGATCATGACCTGAGCTGAAGGCAGCCGCTTAACCAACTGAGCCACCCAGGCGTCCCACCTCAGCATTTTTATGCTACTCTTAAGCAGTAGAATGTGAACACTGGTAAAAGTATCATGTCACGCCCACACCTCAGATTATTCCTTCATTAGAAGGGAAGACTTCATTCAAAGTGAGCTGCCTTTTTTTTCTTGCCCATTTAGAAGAGTCAGTCTGACAGTGTCCTTTTAAGGTCACTGTACGTAGCTTTTTTAAGAAAAGTTCTGAAATGTGCCCATTTTTAAATTTCTCCTTCAGTGGATCTTTGTACTCATCTAATTTACTTATTTCAGAGCATCCCTTCCATTTGACTCAATTGGGCTTTAATTGCATCAGTACTCATCTTTAGAGAGAATATCAGATATATGGTATGATCTGACAGATATCTTTAGATAACTTTAGAGAGAATATCAGATATATGGTATGATCTGCTCAAACTAGGCCTTGTTACCCAATTTGTTCCTATTTCAGTTCCCAGGAGTTAAATTTTATCATGATAGCAGTTATAAAGACTAAAATCAACATCTTTACTTCAGACATCTGCAGAAATTAGTTTGTTATATAAATTTTTATTGCACTTTAAGAGTTGAATTACTTAATAAAATGATTTAAAATGGCTTTCCTTTTGCTTGGTTTTTGTTTGCATGGGGTTGTTTGTTTAGAGGGTATTTTTTGCTTTGGTGTTGTATTTACAATATTTTACAGCTTGCTTTTTTTTTTTTT
>PISX010030404.1:0-18759 GCA_004024625.1 Mellivora capensis | reverse complement strand
GGAAAACAGCGTGGAGGTTCCTCAAAAAGTTGAAAATAGAACTACCCTATGACCCAGCAATAGCACTACTGGGTATTTACCCTAAAGATACAAACGTAGTGATCCGAAGGGCACGTGCACCCGAATGTTTATAGCAGCAATGTCTACAATAGCCAAACTATGGAAAGAGCCTAGATGTCCATCAACAGATGAATGGATAGATGTGGTATATATACACGATGGAATACTATGCAGCCATCAAAAGAAATGAAATCTTGCCATTCGCAACGACGTGGATGGAACTAGAGGGTATCATGCTTAGTGAAATAAGTCAATCAGAGAAAGACAACTATCATATGATATCCCTGATATGAGAAAGTGGAGATGCAACATGGGGGACTAGAGGGGCAGAAAAAGAAGAAAAGAAACAAGATGGGATTGAGAGGGAGACAAACCATGAGTGACTCTTAACCTCACAAAACAAACTGAGGGTTGCTGGGGGGAGGGGGTCGGGAAAGGGGGGTGGGGTAATGGACATTGGGGAGGGTATGTGCTATGGTTAGTGCTGTGAAGTGTGTAAACCTGGCGATTCACAGAAATGTACCCCTGGGGATAAAAATATGTTTATAAAAAATAAAAATTAAAAAAAAATTTAAAAATTAAAAAAAAAGAAAATACAAATATTTAAACTGTAAACAACTATAAACTGTGAAGTTTTTTGCTACTAAACTTAAAAGCTTAGATGAAATGCATAACTCCCTAGAAAATACATCTATCCAAAACTGACTCAAGGAGAAATAGAAAAGATAAATAATTCCATAAACACTTGAAAAATTTAATCAAATGTTTGAAAACCTATCCCTTTAAAAAGAGGCTCTGATGGTTTTATAGGCAGTTTCTTCAAAGCATTCAAGGAGTAGATCATTCCAATCTCATGCAAACTCTTCCAAAAAATAAAAAAGAACATGTCCCAAATCATTTTATGAAGTCAGAAAAACCATTTTGGGTTTGATACCCAAACCAAACAAGAACAAAGTGAGAAAGGAATATCACAGACCAGTATCACTTATAAGCATAGATATAAAAGTTCAAAACAAAATTCTACAAACTATGTACAAGAATATATTTAAGACAACACATTATACCCTCATTAGATTTACCTCCAGAATTCAGAAATAGTTCAACATTAATATATATTGCTCACCTCATTATTAAATTTCAAAAATACACAAGATTCTCTCAAATGGAAAAATAATTTTTTAAATCATGTCCATTAAAAATTAAAATTCTTAAATATCTAGAAACAGAATGGAACTTCCTAAACCTAATAAATGATGTCCACCAACATCCTTTTTAAAAAACATACTTAGGGACACTTGGGTGGCTCAGTCAGTTAAACGTCTGCCTTCGGCTCAGGTCATGATCCCAGGGTTCTGGGATCGAGTCCTGCATCGGGCTCCCCGCTCAGCGAGAGCCTGTCTCTCCCTCTGCCCCTCCCTCTGCTCATGCTCATGCATGCGCGCTCTCCTTCTCTCTTTCTCACAAATAAATAAATAAAATATTTTTTAAAAATTAAATTAAATTAAAAAATAGAATAAAAAACATACTTATACACAACTCATGAATCACTGAACACTGCATCAAAACTAATGATGTACTATGTGTTGTCTAATTGAATTTAAATTTTAAAAAAGAAAAAATACTTAAGAGAGAAGTTTTACCTTTTTACTCTAAAAATTCTATAATAAGACAAGGAAACCCACTGTCATTTGCTCTTATTTGTACTGGAAGTCCTGGCTAACCTTCTTCTAAAAGTTCAGGAAAACTAACTTGACATAGAAATAACCAATAGAAAAATATCAAGGCCAAATCCCATATGATGTTATCATAAGAAAGAAGGAGATAAGGAGTAAAATAACATTTCTATAGACAATGAACATGAGCCAGAAAGAAGTGCCCACAAAACAGATTTTAAAATGTAATCTTCTTTTTTTTTTTAAGATTTTATTTATTTATTTGACAGAGAGATCACAAGTAGGCAGAGAGGCAGGCAGAGAGAGAGGAGGAAGCAGGCCACCGAGCAGAGAGCCCAATGCGGGGCTCGATCCCAGGACCTGGGACCATGACCTGAGCCGAAGGCAGAGGCTTTAACCCACTGAGCCACCCAGGCACCCCTAAAATGTAATCTTCTATACCAAAATGAGCTAAAAGATAATGATATTTTATAAGATATGAAATATCTACATAAATCAGAATAGAAAAAATTAGAAATAAGGTGCAGCACTTAGAGAATTTTGAGTAAAAATAAAAAGTCATTTCAGAAATGAAGACTAAGCAAATGTCCTTTTAAGGGTACAACCAGGGAATTTTATACATCACTCCCATTTGTATTTCATAGGCTTGGCTACATAGCTACATCCAGCTACAGAGGAATCTGGGAAATGGGGTCCTGGCCAGTAACCAAGTACCTAGCAAAAACTTCCACTGCCATAAAATAAAAGGAAAATAGAGAAGATGGGGAATATCTAGTAATCTTTTTTTTTTAAGATTTTATTTATTTATTTGTCAGACAGAGTGAGCACAGGCAGACAGAGTGGCAGGAAGAGGAAGAGGGAGAACCAGACTCCCTGCTGAGCAAGGAGCCTGATGTGGGACTCGATCCCAGGACGTTGGGATCATGACCTGAGGCGAAGGCAGCTGCTTAACCAACTGAGCCACCCAGGCGTCCCTCTAGTAATCTTTTTAACAGTCCATCACTTTTGCCATGCAAACCCTTGTACCCACACATAGAAAATCTCTTGCCCCACCCCAAGGGAGATGACCCCCAAATCCTACCCAATGAATGACTCCAGCTCAAAAGTCAGGAACCCTGCAAGATGTCCTGCTCTCTCCATCAGGCCTTGATACACTTCTCTGTGTTCAGTGACCGATAAAATAAATCTTATCTGTTCCCCAACACACATGGGGCTATAGATAATGCTGGAGTGGAAACAGGATAATGGCGACAAAAGCTCTCCTTTGAAAAATGGGAGAGTGGGGACGCCTGGGTGGCTCAGTTGGTTAAAGCGGCTGCCTTCGGCTCAGGTCATGATCCCAGCGTCCTGGGATCGAGTCCCACATCGGGCTCCTTGCTCAGCAGGGAGCCTGCTTCTCTCTCTATCTCTGCCTGCCACTCTGTCTGCCTGTGCTTGCTCTCAAGCTCTCTCTCTCTGACAAATAAATAAATAAAATCTTTAAAAAAAAAAAAAAAAAGAAAAAAGAAAAATGGGAGAGTAGGGAACCTGCCCAGTAGTCAATGATTCAAGCTATGATCAAGCCTCACAGAGGGGGGAGCTCAAGGGGAAGAGTCATGAGACTCACTGTCCTGACAATGACGTGAGATCCTTGGTTGGCCTATTTGGTTCTGGTCCATTTCCTCGTTGGTTCTGGTCCATTTCCTCATTGGTCCTGATATTGCCCACTTGGAGATCAGTTCTTCTCAGTTAAAAAGTGTACTTTCAAGCATTTGCATGAAGACCAGGGCTCTACAGAGCTTTCAAAGATGGCTTCAGGTTTTTTTACAAACCTGGTTCAGGTTGTTTTAAGGGTTTTAGAACAGGCTTGGAGTTTCTTTCGGAGTCCAGCTTCTTCAAGCCCCTAGAAGGCTTCAGGTGTGTTTATCCACACTCATTTTGATCCTCAAGTAACCTTACCCAAAGAACATTTTTTTTTTTAAGATTTTGTTTATTTATTTGAGAGAGAGTACAAACAGGGGGAGCAGCAGAGGGAAAGGGAGAACTAGGCCTCTTGCTGAGCCAGAAGCCCAACACAAGGCTCCAACACAGGACCCTGGAATCATGACCTGAGCCAAAGGCAGATGCTTAATCAACTGAGCCACCCAGGTGTCCCCATCTTTTTTGTTTTTGTTTTGTTTTGTTTTGTTTCTACATTTGAAAACACTTAACTTTTTTTTTTAAACACTTAACTTTTTATTCAACTTAGTGGTAACTGCCTTAAGGGCAAATGAAATAATAGACTTAGATGTTCCAATGTGTGTTTTTTTCCAACACTACCAATGAATTCTTCAATTCTTAGAGGATCCTGACCAGGTGGCCCACAATTCAATTCAATTCTGACACCATCTACCTGGAAATAGCATCAGATCCCACATGTTAAGGGCTCAATCCCACAAGACTGACCTCCCCACCCCATCCCACTGGCCACTTCAGATACCAATGCCAACTAAGAGTCCAGGTTGTCCTCTCTATGGGGCACCTGGGTGGCTCAGTCCGGTAAGTGTCTGCCTTCGGCTCAGGTCATAATCCCAGTGTCCTGGGATGCAACCCCATGTCGGGCTCCCTGCTCATCGAGGAGCCTGCTTCTCCCTCTCCCTCTACTGCTCTCTTGCTCTCTCTTCCAGGTTGTGCTCTCTTGCTCTCTCTTCCAGGTTGTCCTCTGTGCACCTTTTTTTTTTTTTTTTTTTGAGAGAGAGAGAGAGAGAATGTCTTGGGAGAGGGGCAGAGAGGAGGGAGAGAAAGAATCCTAAGCAGGCTCTACGCTTAGCATGGAGTCCAATGCCCTGAGATCATGACCTGAGCCAAAATCAAGAGTTGGAACACTTAACTGACTGAGTCACCCAAGTGCCCCTTCTGTGCTTCTGACCACAGCTATAGATTGGGGGTTCTATGGCCTCCTACTTGGGTTTGATTAGTCTGCTAGGACAGCTCACAGAACTCAGAGAAACATTTTACTCACTACATTACCAGTTTATTAGAAAAGGATATACTCAGGAACAATCAGATGGAAGAGAGGCATACATAGGATAAGGTATGGAGGAAAGAACGTGAAGCTTCCAAGCCCTCTTCAAGCACAAATTCTCCCAGCACCTCCACGTGTTCACCAACCCAGAAATCCTCCCACCCCTGTCCTTTTGGGGTTTTATGGAGGCTTTGTTACATAGACCTGATTGAATAAACCATTTTCCATTGGTGATTAAACTCCATCTGCAGTCCCTCTCCCCTCCCTGGAAATACTGGGTGGGTGTGGGGTGGGGGGAGCAGGAACTGAACATTCCAGTCCTCTAATCTCAGGGTAGGTTCCCTGGCAACAAGCTCCCACCCTTGAGCCTTTCCAAACCTCACTTAATTAACATAAACTCAGGTGAGATTGAAAGGGTTTTGTTATCAAGATGCCTGTATTACTCTTATCACTTAAGAAATCCCAAGGATTTCAGGAGCTTTGTGCCAGAAACCAGGGACAAAGACTAAATATATATTTCCTAAGATAAATTACAATATCACAGATAGGAAAGCAACAGCTGTATTCTGCTCTTCACTGTTGGACAGATGCCCATTGGACAGCCAACACCCTTCCCATATATGCTTGAGAAAGCCTTGGATCCTGGCCTATCTCTTGCTTAGGATGCCTTTTAAAAACCGCCTCTCAAGGATAAATCTCTTATAAACCCTTTTAATAGGTATCCGAGATGGTCCACCTCCAGGGTCCTCATACTGGGGTCACCCTCTCATGCCAGGTGACCCCTTGGGGAGGGATCCAAATGATCTTCTTTGCTTCCTTTAACCCACCTAGCGCCTTTAACCCACCACCTCTGGGGCTACAGCTATTCCCCATGCAAGCACATTCCCATTTAGATCCCAGATAATCAGCTCTAGGCACAGTCCTTTTACAAATCAAATCTCCTGGGTGGTGCGAAGGCCAGTCTACCTTGCCCTACAAGTTCCAAGGGCATATATTAAGCTCTC
The DNA here is from genome assembly GCA_004024625.1 of Mellivora capensis. Lineage (NCBI taxonomy): Eukaryota > Metazoa > Chordata > Mammalia > Carnivora > Mustelidae > Mellivora > Mellivora capensis. Next base: position 13,039 of record PISX010030404.1, on the reverse strand, counting down.
TGAGTAGTATCATCCAGGCCCCTGTCATCCCTAGATAAAGGGAAACACCAATCTCCCTCATCCCAAGGGAGATAGAACCCCTAGCACGAGCGCCTGCAAGGAAATTCTAATCTTCTACCCGCTCTCTCTCTCTCTCTGCCTCACCAACCTCTTCGATGGGCCAGCATGGGGAGGGTCATCTAAGGTTCCCAAAGCTGGTGTTTGACACTTCTCCCCACATCCTGTGTGGGTGGTCTCACAGGACTTCCCCTTGGCACTGACGTTGGGATGGTGCCACCTATTCTCTCCGCTGAAATCAAGACACAAAGAGACCGATCCTGCCATAGGCATTAACATCCTGCCATATTCAAGGGTGACAAACAAGCCAGCAGATGTCTCCAGACCTCAAGGATATTTTTCAGCTGGGAACATTAAGCTAAATTAAGCGCTTCCTCTGTGGGAGGGAATGTTTGGGGGCGGGGGTGTCACTTAATTCCAACTCTTTTTCATGAATGAAAAAATAAATAAATAAAAAGCATTCACCAGGAATATCCTCACAGATCGGAAATTCCACGGTCAACTCGGCTCCTAGCACCACTTCCTGCTTCAGAAGGAAGATGGGTTCCGTTCCAGATATTCTGGGCCCAGCCTTGGCCGGCTTCCCTGGATGGTGTGTTTATTTGGCAATTGCCACATCCTCTCCCCTCCATGTCCCATCAGAGCTTCCCTCCTCCCCAGCCACTTACTAAGGGACAGTGGAGAATGGGAAGACCCTTTTCAAGGGACCTCTCGCCCTTCCTCTCTACCCATCCAGCCCCACTCTCAACTCCTCCCTATCACTCAAGGAGCAAACCCTATTGGCATCTCCCTGCCTTAATTGTCCTTACCACTCCAGCCCCTGCAGCTCTTACTTCTGCCCCTATTGCTTGGTGGAAACGATTCTTCATTGATAACATCCTCAGAGGACCTTTGCACATCCTCGTCTCACTTACCCTCTCGGGATCATCCAACCCACTAGCCACTTCCTCCTTCCTTGGCAGCCTTCTCGGGTTCTTTGGCACCAGGGTCTGGCTTTCCTCTTTACCTTTCTGGCCACTCCTTTTCAGTCCCCTCCTTCTAACTCTTAAATGTGGCAGTTCCTCTGAGTGCAGGGCTCAGCCCACTTCTCTGCAGATGCCCTCTCTTCCTAGGCATGCTTCACTAGCCATGCATTTCCTGGAGCCCCACAAATCTGTACCCGCCGTCTAGATGAGTCCCCTGACCTTTCATATAAACTCCCGACTATCAGATGTCTCCGCCTGGATGAGCCTCAGGAACTTCAAACAAAACACACACGAAAGGAAGCTCATTTCCCCACCCACCCACCCATAAAATCCCATTTCTTTTTTTAAATTACCTGACTCATCAAAGGCACCATATCGATGCAGCTGCTCAAGTGTGGATGCTTTAAGTGTCTCCAGTCTACCTTGGAGTGTGGATGCTTTATCCAGTTTGACTTATCTCCATCCACTCAAACCCAATCCCTGCCCCATGGACATGGACCTCTCCAACACCCTCATATCCACCTGCTCAGGTCCACACTGTGATTAACCCCTGGATGACTGTAATACTTCCGGTTCTGTCCTTCTCCAATCCATTCTCTCTTCTGTGGCTCGTGCAATCAAACAGTATTTTTGACTAGGTGGGCAGAGAAACTTTTCTAACATGAGCATCTAACCAAGACAACTTCTGCCAATCCTGACCTGTCCCTGGCTCCCCATCCTTCCCATGGATCCTTCAGGGCTCAGCTCCGATGCCCTCCACCTCTCTGAAATACCCTCTCTGACCACTCCCAGCCTCTGGGAGGCTCCCCTCCCTGGCCTCCTCCCCCAGCACCAAGTCCTAGAGCGTCCCACAGCACCCACAGCCCTCTGCCTAATTGCCTGTTTCCTGCCCGACACTCGGGACCACAGGGTCCCAGAGAACAAGACTGGGTCTCGGGCTGAGCTGTTCTACTCATGAAATGTTGGACGAAGAGCGGAATAACCAAACAGGGTCTATTTGGTAACGCCAGGGAAGGCTTCGTGGAGGAGGTGGGGCTTCCAATAGACCCTGAATCTGCAGCCAATCTAGACAGGGGAAGCAGTCCAGAGAAACATCCTGTGGAGCCAAATGGGCTGAGGAGGGAGGGCTGACAGTTGCTGCACCAGATTGTGGGACATTCCACACGAAACTGGCGCCTGGAGTCTTTGGAATCTTGAAATGTAGATGATGTATTCAGATGTGTTCAGAGGTGAAGCACATCACAATTTACTTACAAATGTTTCAGGAAAACATATGTATAAATAAAGCAAAGATAAAAAAAAATTAGCACTTTTGAACCTAGGTGGAGGGGTATATTGCACACTGGATGGGTGTTTGCTGTACTAGTCTTCCCATGTCTTTCTGTGTGCAGAGAGGTTTGCGTAAGACCAAGTTGAGGAAGTAAAAGCTTTCCTCTGATAATGGGGGGTAGGAAAGGAAGCTGGCACTCAAGGAAGGGAGGTGGGGGTGTTTGTCATTATTTTGTGGTTTCATTTTTAATTGTTGTACACATAATTCGTTCTGGTTTTAGAAAGTCTTAATGCAAATAAAAGCAAAGCCATGAGTAGACAGCACCCAGAAGCCCCAATCCCAGGGAAAAAGAGGCCATAAATGTTTTCCTATATTTCTGTCTGATCTTTTTATATTTTTGTTCAACTAAATTCCCCTTCTCTGTAACCCCCAGGCCTCTGGATATGTTTAGGGTGAAAATAACCCAGGTTTTCCTGTTTTTGCTCTCAACTCAGGATGTTAGACCCCTGCTGTCCCAAAGCAGAGAGGTGCTGGAGCCCAGACAGGTCATCCAGCAACAGCTACCATGCTCCCAGGGGGCTCCTACAGGGTAGCAGGTGAGAGCAGTAGCAGTCAGCAGTCGTGAGGCCCTGGGCGGAAACAACAGGACAAGGAGGGCACGACTGGCACCTTCTGGGGGGCCAGAGGGGGTGATGAGCCGTGATGGGACTTCTGGCCTTGGTTACTATCTCTCTGTAATGGAACCCGAGCCCCAGGCTCAAGCATGTAAATGCACCTCTAAGTACACACCTGCAAACACATCCCTGCACACACACACATACACACGCACCTCTGCACGCACGCTCGCACACATGCACGCACGCCATCTGCTCTGATAACCCACCGGGGAAGCTAATTCATGCCCTGCCTTTGGTTTGGTTTGGTTTGGTTTTCCCTCATTGAAGACAGCAAGTAAACATTTTCCTCTCTCTCCTCTCAGGAAGGGCAGTTGGGAAAGAGAATAATCGCCATTTTTTTGCTGTTGTTTGTTTTTTGTTTTTTATTTCCCTGGGAAACATGTCCCTGTGATGTCTTGACCGAGGACAGATTCTTTGTAACCAAGCTGAGTCTTTGAGACCAAGAGGAAAATAGTCCCCTTCCCCCGGTGGTGCTCAGCAGCACTTGAGATGGGGGGGGCGGGGGGAGGGCAGCTCCTAGGACTGCAGAAGGCCCTCCTGACTGACTTGGAACCAGCTTACAGGGGATAGGAACCCAGTATAGTCATCTTGGTAGGCAGGGCCTTGGAGCCAAGTTTAATTTTATTTTTCCAAAGCAAGTCAACTGACATTTTCTTTCTACACCAGAGTGTCACAGGGTCACTCATACCTGTTGCACCAATGACAGCTCTAGGCATTTGGGATAAGTAGCATCTTGGAGCAATTAAAGTCTAACCATTAAAGCCTTGACCTAGTTCACAGAGGGGATCTGGAGAGTAATTCCCACCAGTATGTCCCACCTTGAGATAAAGGGTCAGGCTGTGACATCTCAACCATCAGCCCTTGGCTGTGGCTGACTGGTGAGGGGCAGGGGAAGTAAGTGTGTACAGAATCTCATAGGCGTTTCTGGACATAGAGATTCAGCACAGGGCAACACTCAAGCAAAGGGTCAGCTGGAAGCTGTTAGCAGCCAGCACTCACTTCTAGGAGTAGGGGGGAGGGGGGCGATGGGTTACCTGCAAGTCCAAGAGATCCAAGCAGGTACCAGATCCTCCCCTCCTGCCCCTTGGGGACCAGCAATGGCTGCATGCTGTTCTCACTGCAGCTCCAAGGGCTTCTCACACTTGAGCAAGCATTCCCAGGGCGGGGGCGGGGGGCTCTCCTGCAAACACACATTGCTGCCCCCCACCCAGGTCTGGTGTGGGGCCTGAGAATGTGCATTTCTAACAAGTTCCCTTCCGGTCTATAGTCCATTCTTTGAGAAGCACAGCTCTAAGCATTTGGGACAAGCGATCCCAAGCGCTTAACGGCTGAGTTGTGAGAACAGATGGGCTTTCCTGATAAAATTGCATTAACATGTGCTCAGCTCCCTGTGCAGCACCCATTCAGGGCAGGATTTGAGGGAAGCACAAAGAGAAGGCGGGAGAGGCCCCCAGTGGAGAAGGCTTAGCTGCCACGGCAGGAGGCTCTTACCCTGGCTGGGAGCCTGAGCTTTCTGAATGAAGAATAGGGACCGGGAGCCCTGGCTTCTCTCCTGGAGGCCACAAGGACTCAGGCTCTGAGAGCTGCTTCCAGGCCTTCACACCCCACCAACAGCTCCCAGGGAATGGTGCTCCCCTTCAGTGGCAAAGCAGGCCAAGCTACTGGTGAGAAGCCAGGACCTGAGAGCAGAAGGGACATGTCCATGGACCCAGCTCACAAGAAGCAAACTCAGGTTTGATCCCAGGCCTCCCGAGTGACTCTTACAAGCAAAGAGAGGCCTGTTGTGTGAGCGGTTCCGTCCTGATCCCTCTAACACTCAACGGCAGGCCAGTGGAGCAAAGCATCTGTGGCTCCCCCACCCCAGCCAGTGCTCTTAGCCTTTGCAGGGTCTAGGAAGCCCTCTGGACATTCTCACACAAAACACTTCACACACCAGATGCATGGGGTTGCTCCCATGGCAATGCAATTCATTTCCCCAGTGGCCTCCAACTGGGTTGTCCTACAATTTAACTCCATTCTGATTCTATCTATCTGGGGGTAGCCTCAGACCCCACAGGTAAAAACTAGCCCCCAATTCACAATGTTAATTATTAAATTTTTATTAATACAAAATTAATAATTTATTAATTTATTATTTTATCATTTTATATTTATAATTAATTCATAAATTAAATCTTATTTTATTTGTATTTAATTATTTATAAATAATTCTATTTAATTATTTATAAATAACTTTTATTTCTAAATCATTTATATTTATATATGATATATAAATATTCATAATAATTATATTTAATTATTTATAAATATTTTTAATTTACAAATTAAATTAATAAAACATATTTAATTAATAAAAATATTAAAAGGGAACTATCACCTGATCCAGCAAGGCCGTTCTGGGGAACTATCCAAACAAAATGCAAATAGAATCTCCAAGAGATTATCTGCACCCCTGACTTCACTATGATTCACAATAGCCAAGATATGGAAACAACAGGAGTGTCTGTCAACAGGTGAATGGATAAGGAAGATGTGGGATGTGTGTGCATGTGCATGTGTGTGTGTGTGTGTGTGTGTGTATAAAATGGAATACTGCTCAGCTCATGAAAATGTTGCCATTTGCAACAACTTGGATGAAACTTGAGAACATCATGCTAAGTGAAATAAGCCCTACAAAAGCAAATACTGTATGATCTCATTTATAGAGCTAAGAAACTAAACCTTAAAAGTCCTGATCACAAAAAGAGAAATGGTAATTCTGTAGCAAGATGGCAGTGGAAACCAACTAGGTGATAATCACTTTGCTATATATAAATGTATCAAGTGAACACAATGTATACCACTTAAACAATGTTATATGTCAATTACATCCCCTTAAAGCTAGGGGCAAATAGACTGCTCCTCACCTCAAGAGCCAATCACAAGTCCAGGCCACCCCTACTTCAGACTGACCAGCTGTAAATCAGGGCTCCCCACAACCCCCTCCTCAGCTCTTATAATTTGCTAGGGTGCCTCACAGATTCAGGGAACTATTTACTTATACTTTCATTACCAGGTTAATAGAAGAGATACAGATTAGCAACCAGATGCAGAGGTTCCTAGGAGTTTGGGAAGCCCAGAGGCTATATAGGAACCAGCCCCCCAAATCAACTCATTAGCATATACTCAAGTATGATCAGTAGGACTCATTACAAATAACAAAAGACACTCCTATCACCTAAGAAATTCGAAGGGTTTTGAGATACTTGGTGCCAAGAATGGAGACAAACACGAAATACATATATTTATTATTATTACACTCCACATAAACTGACTTTAAGCAAAAAGGGAATCCTCTTGTTCATATAACTGAAAGTTTCTAGGGTAGCCAGCTTCAGGAATGGCTTAATCAGGGCTCAATGTCTGCTTCTCAGCCCTGCTGTCCTCCTGGTTGGCCCCTGTCCTGGATTTAAGGTCAGGAGGTCCAGCAAGAAAGAACCTCTTCTTGGTAAGGAAGGTCCTGGGATCAGCTTTGATTAAGGCTGATTGGCTGATTGGTTTAGGTCAATGGTAAGCTAGGGGACTGACAGGAAGAGAAGAATACCAGGAAAGGAAGAGCTCTTCAGATCTGGCTGTCTGCTCACCTGGTTGCCTAGTTATCTGATTCTCTGCTTATCTGGTTACCTAGTCACCTGACCAAAGGGGATCTCTCTGGGGCTGAGGTGCTGACTGAGGAAACCAACTTGCCTCCATCAGGCCCTGAAGCTGAAAGGAAAAGACACAACATCTAGGTCCCTGTTTCCCAGTTAGCTGTAAATGGAGGCTCCAGTGGACATCTTTGGGAAAACATGAGGGAAGGTCTGACTTTTTCCAGAAGCCAGGGAGTGGGCCCTGACTGGAGTTCCTGAATACTCACCTCCTGACCTAGCTGTCCCAAGGGACTGGGAGCTACAAAGTCAGATTTGTGAGTACAACAGAGAACAAAGATTCTTATACCAGTCAGGATCCCAGAAGGAAATAGATGCAAATTCAATTCAGGAAAATCCTGGGAGAGTTTGATAAAGGGACTATTTACAGAGAGGCTTGGGTGGGGTATCAGGACATCTGGGGGTGGGGAGGGCAGAATGCAGGGGGTAACAGTAGTGAAAACTGGACTCTGTGATGAGCCCAGGGCCTGGCCAGCCAAAGGGAGAGGGCTATCAGCTAGGAGAGTCAGACCCTAAAGGCAGGGATGACTCTGTGGAGGAAGCTGCCTCACTAGAAGCTGGGACCTGGGACAGGGACCCAGCCAGGATAGGAGGTTCTGGGAGGGAGCTGGTGGAATAAGTGCCCCACCCCTCTCATTCCCCTTTCCCTTCGATTTCCTGCTACTGCTCCCATTGGTTGCACTCCAAGGGGAAGCCAGAATGCCTGCAGCCCACTGGGGCAATCACACAGCCCAGGGTCCTGGGGCACAGAGCTAGGAGGAGAAGCTGGGAGGGTGGGCCTAGAGAGAGCTGGGAGCATCCTTGAGCGCAAGGAATACGTCTGGGGGCTCTCCAGGGGCTGCTGAAACCTAAACCCAAAGGTCTAATAATTGCCCACGGAAGAGGAAAGGGGCCTCAACAGATCCTCCCCATATCCCAGAGCAGACACAGCCAACACAGCAGCCCCTGTGGGCGGAGCTGGGACCTGCTGGATGGGAGGCAGAAATGGCCCCTCAGGACTCCAGGACCCTGAATCGGGAGCAGGGCACCAGTGAGAAAGGCCACCTGCACAGAGAACACTGACTCCAAGTATCTCTTGGATACTTGGATATTGGGACAACAGATGTCCTGAGCTGGGGAAGGGGTACATTTTGACTCCGTGTTCTTGTATCCTCTCTGAGCAGCTCCGGCCACACCTTAGTGCAAGGGAAGTTCTGACCAACTTGAGCGTGCTGACAGAATGATCACAGTCAGAGCCGGGCTGTAGGCAAGTGCCACTGGGGCCTCCACGCAGGGCCCTCCACGTGGCTTACTTCTCCCTTGTCATTGTCTGGCAATTCTGTATAATTTCATAACCTGCATTTCCTAACCCTCATAACCTGCATTTTCGTGTTGCACAGAGTGCCCCAGATTGCGTAGCTGGTCCTGGCTATGGTTTGCTAACTTTTGCAAAGCTTACCTGGAAGAGGGCGATGGGCCCTGCCCCAGACCTCCTGCAGAGACAGCACGGATTGCCAGGGTAGGAGAGAGAGTTCAGCTGTGGGGTGGGGAGCGTGACTTTGGAGTCCCTTACATCCAGCCACGCAGAGGAAAGTCTACTGGTTCCGGGGGGCAGGAGCAGCCTCCCACAGAATAGGGAGATCCAGGGCAAACCATCCCCAGGAGACAGCCACAGAGGACTGTGGAGTCCCGGTGACACTGACTATCGGACAAGGCCTGTGCCCCCAGCCCTGGCAGGCTGCAGGCAGAAGGGCCACATCACTTCCAGGTCCCCAGCCCAAGACAGTCCAGGTTCTGAGAGCACCAGCTGCCCTGGCCAAGGTGCCAGGGTCATCTGGCAGTCCCCGGTGCCTGGTGTCCTCTTACACCCTATGACATCAACAGGGGCATCTTAGATGTCTGGGGTGGGGTGGGGGTGGGGTGGGGGGAGGAGCCCGAGCCAGCCCCTGTGGCCCAAGGGCAGGAGGTCAGGAGTGGTGGGGCAGGAAGCCACCAGAGCTCCAGGCCCCTTTGGGTCTCCTCCAGTCCTCATCCATGGATATTCTGACACGGCCACTCCTGTGGGTACGGGGAGTCACAGAGATGGGCTAGCGAAGGGCGAGCGCTAGGTCTATACCCTGACGGCAGAAATCTGAGGACCCCTTCTCCATGGGGCAATAATCAGGCCCTTCCAGCAGTGCCATGAGAGAGACACAAGTATTATCCTCATCACACAGTTTGACACACACAGGGTAGCAGCAGCCAGAGGAAGCCCCAGGCAAAGAGAGGGAGGAACGGGCTGCTGGAAGTTGTGACCTTGGAGAGATGAGTGGAGCTCAACAGCACCCACTGCCCCTGGCGAGGGTGTGGGCCTGGGCACCCTGACTGCACATCCTGGTAGGCAGTGCAGAAAGGGAAGCGGGGTCGCTGGGCATGGAGTACACAGTCTGCGAGACCCTGGGCTAAAAGCGCTTTATCAACCAGCTCTCTCTCCTAATAACCCATGAGAAAAGCTCTTACTATTTGCCCCCCATTTCAGGGACGAGGAAACCGAAGCTCAGAATAATGTTGTGTTGCCCGGGTCACACCCAAAATGGCAGAGCTGAATTCAAACCCAGGTCGGTTTGAGTCCAGGGAACCTACAAAGAGCACAAGGCGACAGGGAAGATGCAGGAGGGAGGAGATGCTGTAGGAGACAGACTTTCTTGCCCTAGGGAGCCGCTGAAGATTTCTGAACCAGTAACATAGTCGGGTTAGGGGCTTTCTAGAGGTCTCTCCAGCGCTGTGGGGAGAGCAGAGGGATTTGGGGCCAGACTGGAGGCGAAAAAGGCCATGAAAGGTTTTTGCATTTGTGGGTGCTTGGCCTAGCCCATGCTTACCAGTGGTCCTGTGCTGCCCCCAGGTGGTAGTCCTACAGAATTGCTTCCTTTGCCTTCTAGCAAGTTCCCAGGTCATGTTGATGGTCTAGAGACCACACTTTGAGAACCACAGGCTTCGCTATTTTCAAGGCACCCTCTGGTCAAGCTGTCCTATGAGGAGAAGTGGATTAAAGAAGATCCTGACCTTTAAGAACTGTGACCTTGCGACGCCTGGGTGGCTCAGTCGTTAAGTGTCTGCCTTCAGCTCAGGTCATGATCCCAGGGCCCTGGGATGGAGTCCCCTGCTCAGCGGGGAGCCTGTTTCTCCCTCTGTCTGCCATTCCCCCTGCCTATGCCTTCTTTCTCATCCAATGGATAAATAAAATCTTAAAAAAAAAAAAAAAAGAACTGTTGACCTTGGGGGCACCTGAGTGGCTCAATTGGTTAAGCGTCTGCCTTCGGCTCAGGTCATGATCTCAGGGTCCTGGGATAGAGCCTTTCGTAGGGCTCCCTGCTCAGCGGGGAGTTTGCTTCTCCCTTTCCCTCTGACCCTCCTCCACACTTGTGGGGTGTGTGTGTGTATGTGTGTGTGTGTGTGTGTGAAATAAATAAATAAATTTTTTTAAAAAGAAGAAAGAAAAACTGTGACCTCAGATGGGAGACACTGGAAGCAGGTGAAGAGGGCTTCTGAGAGTACTGGGCTTAGAGAACAGCTAAGAATCAAAGGATCCAGGGCACCTGGGTGGCTCAGTGGGTTAAAGCCTCTGCCTTCAGCTCAGGTCATGATCCCAGGGTCCTGGGATCGAGCCCCACATCGGGCTCTCTGCTCAGCAGGAAGCCTGCTTCCTCCTCTCTGCCTACTTGTGATCTCTCTGTCAAATAAATAAATAAAATCTTTAAAAAAAAAAAAAAGAAATGGCAAGAGTTCATTCTTTAAAAAAAAAAAAAAAAGAATCAAAGGATCCCACTCCTGGAGGAGGCAGGAGTTTCGAGACATCCGTGAAATGGCTGCCTCATTTTCCTATGTCCTCTTTAATAATAGAAAAACATTTTTTTATTGCTGTCTAAGCATTTTACACATCCTAATTCAATTAATCCTCACAAATCTGTGAAGTAAATTCTCTCATTAGCCTCCTGTATGAGCAGAGTTGTAGCCCACCTCCCCCCCAGAACTGATATTTGATGTCCTAACTGCCAAAACCTCAGAGTGTGGCTGCATTTGGAGATATGTCTTTAAAGACATAACTAAGTTCAAATGAGGTCATTTGGGTGGGCCTGAAGACAATATAACTGGTGTCTTTATAAGAGGAGGAAATTAGAATAGTCCCAGGTGGAGGGAGGACCATCTACAAGCCAAGCAGAGGCCTGGGAAGAAACCAGACCTCCCAAAACCTTGATTTCAGACCCAGAACTGTGAGAAAACAAATTTCTGTTGTCCAAGTCAACCAGCTTGTGATAGTGAGTTACGGCGGTCCTTGCAGACTAATGGACTCTCATTGTACAAATAGAGAAACTGAGGCACACCAAGGTTAACGAATGTGCCAACAGCTACCTGAGCCCTCCCAGCCATGTTCTTTTCTTTCCAAGCCACTAAGCACTCTGCTCACCTGCCCTCATCCCCTCCCCCAACTACAGAGTGAACATTTTTGCAACTCTCATTGGACTATTAAGATGGTCACCTAACAGGACACCTGGGTGGTTCAGTTGGTTAAGCGGCCGCCTTCGGCTTGGGTGGTGAAACCAGAGTCCTGGGATCAAGTCCCACATCGGGCTCCTTGCTCGGCGGGGAGCCTACTTCTCCCTCTGCTTCTGCCTGCCACTCTGTCTGCCTGTGCTCACGCTCTCTCTCTCTCTAACAAATAAATAAATAAAATCTTAAAAAAAAAAAAAAAGATGGTCACCTAAAACACATCTTGCCACGCTCCTCCCACTTTCAAACCTTCTTCCCCACTGCAGCATATCATCACCCTTCACCCCAGGGATTTTTCTCTGACCCAAATCAATGTTGTCCCTATTCTGTCTAAAGCCCTCAATTGCTACCCACTGAAAAGGATGCAGCTTTTCAAGTCAGTTGTGGCCATCATGACACACCTCCCCGCAATAGTTCGACACATGTTGTCTCCCCAGAGAGGCAGGATGGACCCCAACAATGGGCATGCCAAGTGGGTGTTTAGGTGATGACCACAACCACTGGAGGTCTCTCTTCTCTTGCTTTGGCTTATTAACTGGTTCTGCTCCCTGCTTCTGTTATGAGCTGTTCTGGTTTGTGCTACATATGCTGAGTCCTACTGAAGCATCAGTAATAGATCATCAATAATATATGATTTTTCCAGCCAACATTGGAATTTTCAATAGTTGGCATTTAGGAACAGGAGTATGGGATTGAGGCCCTCCTTAATGTGGCCTTGGATCATGTACCTTGGTCTGGACCTACCTATATGTCTCATTGCACCATGTGTCAATTTCAGCATAAGCCGTGACTGATGCCAGGCTCAGAGGAATGACCCTTACTGTGTGACCATTGGGTATGTGACTGATGCCCTCATATGGCAGAGAGCAGTCATCCTGTGGCCTGCTGAGGTTCACACTTCTAAAAAGCAGATGGCTCTGCTGAAGCCTATGAGCCTTAAAGGAAAAAGACACCATAGCCTCCCAATGCACAGACCCAAGGCTATTCCTTCAAAACATATGCTTCACCTCCTTCTTCACCTAACATAGCCCTGCCACCTCGGAACCCAGTTACCATGCCCTTCTTAATATAACTTCTTTCATAATTATTTTGGGTTTCATCTGTGTTGTTGCAGGTATCGATAATTTACTTTTATTCCTGGGCAGTGTTTTCTTGTATGCCATGATTTGTTTACCCAATCATCTGTTGATGAACATTTGGGTTGTTCACAATTTTTGACTATTACAAACAAAGCTGCTATGAACATTCACATACAGGTCTTTGTATGAACATTTTCTTTCTCTTGGGTAAATACACAGGAGGGAAATGGCTTGGTCGTATCATAGGTGTATGTCTAACTTTTTAAGGAATACCAAGCTCTTTTTCAAAATGGTGTTCACCACTTTCATTCCCAACAGCACTGAGTGAGAGTTTCAGTTGACTTTCACTCTCAATGACACTTGTTGTGGTCTTTCTCTTTATTTCAGTTATTCTCATAGGTGTGTAGTAAGATTTTATTGTGGTTTAATTTACATTTCCCTAATGACTAACTAGATTGAATGCTGACATCTTTTTGTGCATTTATTTGCTATCTGTATCTCTTCTTTGGTGAAGTCTCAGTTCAAATCTTTTCCCATATTTTGTTTAGTTGTTGGTTTTCTTACTGTTGAGTTTTAAGAGTTCTCTGTACATTCTGAATACGAATAATGTATCTTGATGGTCTACACCTACACTGGCCAATATGGTAGACCTTAGCCATGGGCAGCTATTGGACACTTGAAATGTGGCTGGTCTGAATTGAGATTTGTTGTAAGTATAAAATGCATGGCAGATTTTGAATTATAAAATTCCCAAATTATAAAATATCTCCTTATTAATTTGTACATTGATCTTATGTCA
>PISX010030403.1:0-18747 GCA_004024625.1 Mellivora capensis | reverse complement strand
TTTGTTTCCTTTGCCTTTGGTGACATATCTTGAAAGAAGTTGCTGTGGCTGATATCAAAGAGGTTACTGCCTATGTTCTCCTCTAGGATTCTGATGGATTCCTGTCTCACATTGAGGTCCTTTATCCATTTCGAGTTTATCTTTGTATACGGTGTAAGAGAATGGTCAAGTTTCATTCTTCTACATATAGCTGTCCAAAGAAATCAACCAGTTTTCAAGGAGGCTCAAGGCTTGGCCGGAAGCCCAGTGATTCCTGTTTCTTGCCTCTGTTAGGCGTAGGTGGCTGAGAGGCATAATTTGTGATCACGAGGGGACACTGGACACAGGTGATGTCCACCAGGCTCCATGAGCCTGTGTGCCCACTGGCCCCCCAGATAGGCCCACAGGCTTCAGGGTGTGTTCGCTTCCAGATTGCCTGTCCCGTTTCTAAAAAGGCGATTATAATGAATCAATAGGGAATGTCCACGCTAAGGGGATTTTTGCGAACTCAAGAGAAACCATTATACCTTGAGTGTTTTTGATGCTTTTCGGCAGGGAGTTGAGAAAGCTTAAAGAAAAATTAATTGCTGTATCAATGGAAACCCCAGTAGGTAGATACCCAATTTGTCATTAATTAAAACGAGAAGACTTTTAAGGATTCAGGGAAGCGTTGTCAAGATCGTACGATAGTTTAATTTGCTAACACGGTATGAACCTGTTAGCTTCAGCCGTATGATTAATACAAGTGAAACTCCTCGTGGAATTTTTCTGACGCTCCCTTCCAGCGCGTAGGCATTTCTCAGACTCTGCTCAGTGTCTTTATCTCGCGGAGAGTGAGATGCTGGGTCTGCAGCAGACCTGGCAAACGTAGGTGAGACAAAATGCGACACACAGCATTTTCTGTGACCTATTTAGCTCCCTGTTCCTCCCCAGCCGGCCACCCCCCAGCCAGCCGCAGTCATGCAACAGCTGTGTGCACGCATCAGCTGGAAAGCAGCAAGCGGCAGACACTTTCGGGGCTCGCTGCCTCTCATTATCTCCGGGAGCTCACACCAGGACCATCTCTAAATCCCTTATCACAACTGCCTCAGGCGGAAAGCCGGGTTTTTGGGGTGTTTTTTTTTACCCCCCTCTGTTGCTGCTGATGTAAAGATGACATTTCTTGAGCCGGGAGAATTTTACTGTGACGGTATTGTGTGCTAAGCCTCAGAAGATAATTCTGTAGCTCCCATTCATCACAAAAACGGGGTCTTTTCGTTGTGCTTCTTAAAAAACAAAACAAAACAAAACCCTGAAGAAATTGTGAAATTATTCCGTGGTTTAAGGAGGCGAAGAGAATCACCGAGATGATGACTTGTGACAATTACAAAAGCAATTAGAGTGATTTCCTCTATTATTCTAGAAACAGAAAAATAAGCGAAATGCCCTGCTTGGTTAGATGCGTTGCCCTGGTGTAGATGGGTCACAGGGCTACACCTCTCTATTCTGTCGGTGAACTCAAGCCTGTGTCTTTCGGTGGATGATCTGTCCCTAGAATGTTCTCGTCGTATCGCCATTCAGTGCCGTTTACTTTTGTTTCGATGACGGCGGTTGTCCACTCTTGGAGTTACAGGATGGAAATTGTTCTAGAGTGGTGCTTTGTGTGGGTTATCGGAGCACGAAAGGGGGCAGGGCCTGGAGGGAAGTACGCGTTACCTGATTCCGGAAGTGTCTGTGAACGCTTTCACTAGCAGGGCTTAGTCAAGCGTAACTGTACGGCTTCAGAATGAATTTGGTCCCGCTTTGTTTTCCAGGTCGTCAGCATTTAGACCCTTCTAGAGGAGCTGCGCGGTGGAAGCGTGGCTTCGTCCCAGGCTGCTTTAGTCTATCTAGAAGGAAGGAGTCTTCTCTAAGCCTCTGTGGGACAGTATCCACAGAGAGATTCACACCCTCAGGGATGGTCTCGTGAGAGCAGATTGGCCACTCATTTGGCTTTGATCTCTGTCCCTCCCTGTGACTCCTGATAACAGCCACGGGATGTCAGGACATGAAAATTTGGGAGGCGGACCAAGAAAACGGAGACTGACATACCAGCCAGTTGCTTTCACAGGCAATGCTCACCACTGGAGCCCCGGAGTCAGAGAATAGTCTGGCTGTAGGGTTTAGGGAAAAGCAGACAAGCTGCTCAGGGGCCTGTGGCCATATGCCACTTAGAGGGCACGTGGGCCCTAGTTCCAATGTGAGGCTGTGATACTGGGCTCTGTCTCTTCCTCTCACACCTCTCCAGCCCCCTCAACAGCCCGCCCCACGCCCCTCATGACATGGATCCTAGTCAATTGTAACTACAGACTGTGAGGACACCCAAGTCACCGTCCTACTCTTTTAGGGAAAAATAAATAACTATTTTTTAAAAAGATTTTATTTATGTATTTGACAGAGACACAGCGAGAGAGGGAACACAAGCAGGGGGAGTGGGAGAGAGAGAAGCAGGCTCCCCATTGAGCAGGGAGCCTGATGGAGGGGCTCGATCCCGGGACCCTGGGATCAGGATCTGAGCCGAGATGTTTAATGACTGATGTTTAATGTTTAATGACGATCTGAGATGTTTAATGACTGAACCACCCAGGCGTCCCCAGCCACCACTTTATTCAAAGGTCTAAAAGCAGGAGTTCCTGGCGCCAGGGATGGGTGGTCTAGGAGTGATTTCAGTCATGGTAGCCTTTTCCAGTGTCCTTCAAATCTGCCACATCACGTAGATCCTGGACACTGCCGATTTGGTTTCCGCACAGGAGAGTGGGCAGCTTTGGGGACATGATTTATAATCATCGTCAACAGGGACGCCTGGGTGGCTCAGTTGGTTGGACGACTGCCTTCAGCTCAGGTCATGATCCTGGAGACCTGGGATCGAGTCCCGCATCGGGCTCCCAGCTCCACGGGGAGTCTGCTTCTCCCTCTGACCTTCTTCTCGCTCATGCTCTCTCTCACTGCCTCTCTCTCAAATAAATAAATAAAATCTTTAAAAAAAATAATCATCGTCAACAACTCGCTTCGATGTCGACAACAGTCGGCTTCTCTTGCCTCTTGAAACCCTGAATTCAGATCTGTATTAACCACACGTAGTCACACACCTCTTTCCTGTCCTACAGCTTCTCTCCTCCATGCCCCGAACTGTGGAGTTAGTATCTCCTCACCAACGGAGACTGGGAGACTCAGATTGGAAGCCAAGCATCTGTTTGGCAATATAGTTGTATTAATAACAGTAACAATGAGGCCCTCTAGACAGTCTTCTGTATTCTCAGGGCTCCACAGGTCAGACGCTAGACAAGCCAGCTGCTTCAGCACTGGCAGGCAAGTTACCACATGGAGGACCCTCCTTACTCCCATCCCAACCTAAACATTGTTCTCTCTCTGAAGCTATGACTGTTTCGGTGGTTCTGAGTGAGTTGTGGCCTGTCCCCCTTACAGATGTGGATGTTTGTGTCTGCAAAATGGTATTTCCTGCAGGTGTAGACCCTGGAGGGATCTTCAGGGCTCACAGCCACGCAGAGTCTAGTGGAGTGACAGCGGGACTCGGGGTCTGTGGGGCAGGATGGGAAGCCGCGTGTTTGTGTGCACTCGGCCGGCTTCCCGTGGTCTCGGAGTCACACAGGCCAGCCTCCCCCCTCTGCAGGTCTGGCCTCTGCATTGCCTTCGACTTTGAGCTTCACCGAGCAACAACAAAATGGACCCTCCAGCCACGACAGCCACATAAAAGGAGGTCAACGATCTATAAAATCAACGTTTTTGGTCATTTTCCTATTAGGCCATTTTGTTGGTCTTTTTTTCTTACGTTGGGGACATAAATATCATCCCCTAGGTCGAGGGCCTCAGAAAGTGTGAAGAATGAGCCGAATGAAAACTTGGTAGCAGACATTGCTGCCAAGTCTGCGTGGATTTTAAGGAAAACTCGTGTCCTCTGGTGGCTGCTTCTGTCTTACCTCCCGTAACAAGAAGCCCAAGGCAGGCCGGGCAATATTAGGAGAAGAGTGGCAGCCACACTTCGTTTGGTCACCCAGTAGGTTTTTTGGTTTTGTTTTGTTTTGTATTTTTGATGGCTCTTTTTAGTCCAGTCTAGCATTATAATAAAACGAACGGGTCATACCAATCTACGCTGTCCTTTTCTTCAAGAAATTCAAAAGCATATCAGGTAATTTGAAAAATCCTGGAGCCTTTGCTCATCAGTGTACTTATTATGTGTCTAGACGACCCTCCCTGGGTCAGTGCTTGTCCCTTGAAGTGCTGTGACTTCTGTGACAGGCGAGGAGGCCAGGTTGCAGGTGCCTCTCAGCCTGCCTCCCTCCACCGCTTCCCGGGAGCCAACATCCCAACTATTTGGGGGCAAAAGTGTTGAATGGGCTTGTGAGTCGCGTCTCCATCTCTGTGTGTGACTCCAGGGGCTTCAGTGAGCTTGAGACATCACAGTGTACAGGGAAAGGGGTGTTTTAAAAAATTGCCAGTTATTTCCTAGCCTCTGGGCCTCAGCCTATAGACTCTCGCTCGCAGCCCCGCGAGGAGCCCGCTGCCACCAGTGAGCAGAAGACGCAGTGAGAAGGGGCTGGGCTCAGAACAGCAGGTGCCAACTTGTTCCAAAAAGAGCTTGTCTGACCTTTCTTGCAGCTGCTTCAGAGGAAGAGAGAACTTTGGGACAGGAAAAGGAAGCTCTCCCTTCCGTTTAGACAGGATAATGAGAGTTCTGATTCTTACGTCTATGTTGAAGAATAACCCAGGAACAGAGGCATTCATGCTGCGGGAACGGATTAGAGAGTATTTGGAACCTGCGCGGCCGGCTGGTTATTTTCCCAGGAGAGAGATTTCTTGATAGCCTCCCTGTTGGGCTTCCCTCGGTACCCCTGGCTCTGGGTTGCTCATTATCTCGGGAGACTATCAGAGCAGAACCGTCAGACCAAGACAAGAGCTTTTAAAATGGAATTCGGGTGATTCAAATGGGCTCTAAACACTTATGTCACCGATACATTTGAGAGGGCCGCGGTAATGATGATGGAGACAGATTGAGACATTTTTCAGATGTTTGTTGGGAAGCTGGAAATGACATGCCATGATAATAGGGAGCTAACCTTTATAAAGAGATACTGTGTCAGATAATTCACGAATTCCTTTAAATGATTTATTTTACTTAAGCCTCCTGGTAACCCAATGAGACGGAAGCTCGGTTATTAACCGAAATATATAAGTCAGCTGAGGCTCAAGGAGAAAAAGCACCTTGCCCTGGTCCCACGGGCAATATTGTTTGGGTAACAGGGTCTGTCTGTTCCAACCTCCCTTAGAGCCTCCACTCTTCACGACTGATCTTGGCACAAGATTTTGGACTTGGGTAGGAGCCACATGTGTAAGACTTGAAAGCAGTATCTTAAAAATAGACTTTTTGGTTTAAATTTCCTTAGTAAGACTTAAAAAAAACCCTAATTACTATGAAAAATTTCAAACATATACAAAATCAGAGAAATTATGTAATGAACAAGGATAATGAGCTCCCATGTACGCATCACACGCATTCAACAATTTTCAACATGTAGCCAAACTGATTTCAGCTCTACCTCCATCCCCTCTCCCACTGGTAGTTTCTTATTGCTGCTGAAACAAATGACCACAAGTTTAGTGCCTTGAAACAAACTTACTCTTTCAGATGTCCATTGTTGGTTTCACTGGCTAACCTCAAGGGGTGGGGTAGGCTCCTTCCTACTGGAGGCTCCAAAGGGAGAATCGGTTTATCTGTTTCAGCTGTTAGTGGCCCCTTCATGCATCTTCTGTGTCTCATGATGCCGCCTTCTCCTATGATTCCGATCTTTCTGCCTCTGCCTTATGAGGGAGGACCAGAGTGCAGACATCATCGTTGGGCCAAACCAGATTACCCAGGATAATGTCCCCATCCTGAAGCCCTTAATAATCACATCCGCAGAGTCCCCTTCCGAGGTTCCGAAGATGAAAACATGGACGTCTTGGGGGAGTCATTTCTCCATCTACCACACCCACTGGTCCCCAGCAGGAATATTTTGAAGCAAATCTCAGACATTTTATTTAATCCATAAATATGTCACTTCCTATCTTCAACAAGAAAAAGGCTTTTAAAAAGTAACTGTGACACCCTTATCATACCTAAAAATATTGACAAGACTTTCTTGTTATCACCAGATACCCAGTCAGTGTTCCAATGTCCCTGAATTTTCTCATGATTTTATTTTAACAGGTGGTCTATTCAAATTAAGAAATGTGTTTTAGGTTTCTCTTAATCTGCAGTTTCTCTCTCCTTTTACTTTCATTGCCTGTTTTTATTGTTGTTGAAGAAACCAAGTTTTCTACCCTGCAGAATTTGATTGTGTCTTTGCGGTGATTGTCATGTTTCTTTTTTCCATGTTATTTCCCATAACTCGGTAGTTTAATCTAGAGATCTGATTGTATTGAGGTTTGATTTTATTGTCAAGAGGCCTTCATTGATAGTGTCGGAACTTTGTGCTGAATCACGAAGGGAAGCCAGTACTAACTACGGTCGCTCTCGTGAGGCGGTGAGCTTGATTCTTGGGTTCAGGTGTCTGGAGTTCTACCCTCTTTGTATCAAGTTTCCTGTCAGCTTTTCCCTTCACTGGTGATTACTGATTGGATTTGTTATTTCACCAGTGGGTTTCAGAACCGTAATATTCTGGTTCTGTCACTGTCCTTATTATTTTCTTTAGCTAGAATTGTTCTATAAAAGAAGAAAACTCTTTAGATCATTTGAAAGGCAGCTTGTGGGGCTGGGAAACCAGTAGCTCCAAGACTGTGACCGAAGACTGAAGTTCTGCACCGGATGCCTCAGAACTCAGCAGTGCTGTTTTCCTGTTCCTTCTAGGCATGGCCGCCACGCAGTTCACTCACAGTCTCGCATGACCGGTGATGAGGGAAAGTAGATACATGTCTCAAAGTTAAAAAAAAAAAAAAAATTTTGTTTCAACCTCCAGTTGATTGTCCCGAGTAACAATGTATGAAAGAAAGACAAGACAAGGGCTCCTGGGTGACTCAGTGGGTTAAAGCCTCTGCCTTTGGCTCAGGTCATGATCTCAGGGTCCTGGGATCGATCGAGTCCCGAATCCGGCTCTCTGCTCAGCAGGGAGCCTGCTTCCTCCTCTCTCTGCCTGCCTCTCTCCCTACCTGTGATCTCTGTCTGTAAATAAATAAAATCTTTAAAAAAAAAAAGAAAGACAAGATAAATATTTGATATTTTTTTCTCCTGATGCACCAATTTTCAGAATAATACTTGGTGTTCTAGCATGCTCCAAAGATGAGCAAAAAGTGTGTGTGTGTGTGTGTGTGTGTGTCATTACAAGGTCATGGATTTTGAACATATTTGTTATGTTTCAGTTCTTTGCAGAAATCTTTCTTTTTCAAATGGACCCGTCTTTGGCCGAGAGCCCTTTCCAACTGGCTCCTAAATATTTTAATATCCTTGTTTTTTTGATGTAACAAGATGCTTCAGGTCCATCATATACATTTCCTGCCCCAGATCTGGAATCAGCATTTTCTGCAAGGGGTCCTTGTTACTTTCAGTAGGAAATAATATTTAGAGACCACAGTCTGGGCCCTGGGAGTGCTCATAGTCACGGGGTTGGTTATTATTTCTGAACCTCTTCAGTAGACACAGGATATTTTTAGACAAAGAAATTGTATCACAGATTCATACTGTTATTTCCAGTCCAAATTTAGGATTACATGGCTTTACTTAACTTCTTTAATTTAATATTAATATTTCTTTTCTCGTACACTGAAAGTTTTGGTTTCTAATATTACTATATAACTATTTAATCTGCCAGTTATCTACCTATACTTATATATAGAAGAGTATATTTGACTACATATATCATGGGATGTAGGGTATATGTACAGTATATGTATATAGTATGTTTATATATAATAGTCTATTTGGTATATCCATATTATATATATATATATAAATAGTTTCAGAATAATTATATTGATAGTATTACTAATAATGTAATAAGTAAAATCAACTTAGAACTTCTTTGCAGTTCTTCCTGCTTGTAAGGATGCAAGCTAAATTGTAGTTTTAAAATCACTTGAATTTCCCTTGGTAAAGTTCATCTGTCCACTCAATGCATGGTTAGCTCAATGCACATTTATTATCTGTTTTATTTGGCCTTCTATTTCAGTGGTTGCTATTTCTAGAAATATGTAACACAGACTTTATGGTTCAAAGTCAAACGTGCAAAACAAGTTACCTTCAGAGATATATGGCTGTCCTGCCCTCTCTCCTCTACAGGAAAATATTTTCATTCGATTAGGGTTTATCCTTTCACTGCTTTTTAATAACCTAGCCATATATACTCCCGATCCCCCCTTAGATGAAAGGTGCAGTCCTGAAAACACTGTTCTGCACCTGGCGCTATGACTTCTGAATGTAAACCTTTCTAGGCATAGGAACCAGAACACATCATGTCACCTTCTCATTGTAAGCCCATCAGTGTCATGTCCTAAAGAACTGGGAGCCAGAATCCACTTTGGATTTAGATTAGAGTTCGATTTTGCAGAACTCTGTGACCCAGTCTGTGCTGACATTTGTATTTTACTCCCCAAACTTTGAGTATACCTCTCTAAGATCTCTCAGGCCTGACGACACTTATAATTAATTGTATGTACTGAGTTTGGAAATACTGCTTTTTTCAACCAGACGGTGTTCCAAAAAATACTTTTCCTATGTTACCATAAGATATTTATAACCATAATTTTAGTAGTGATTAATGTTCCAGTGAGTGTATATGTTACAATTAATTGTAAAGAAAGCCTTTTTTTTTTCCTTAATGATTTCAAGAGAAAGAAAATATGGGAAGTACAAGGGATGAAGATAGCTGGGAGGAGGCCCTTTTAATAAACAAACACCTAGGGCCCCTGGTAGCTCAGTCGGTTAGGCATCTGCCTTCAGTCCAAGTCATGATCCTGGGGTCCTGGGATCGAGTCCTGCATCAGGTTCCCTGCTCAACGGGGAGCCTGCTCCTTCCTCTCCCCTCTTTCCTCCCCCATGCTCATGCACTTTTTCTCTCTCTGCCAAATAGATAGATAAAATCTTAAAAATTTTTGTGAAAATTTCTCATTTATCTTTTTTTCCCTAAAGTAAAATTTCCATACAAGATACATGCGAGATATGTCAATATCAGATTTAGTATATGAATAATGAGAAAGATGGTGATTTGGGCCAGATGATGGTTTTAGAGAGTTCTGGTGAACAGGACCTTAGATTGCCACAAGACAGGTCATCCAGGTCCTAGAGCCCATCTTGATCCTTCTCCAGGAGGCTGTCAATTGCTTATCATGTCATCTCCCCCTGCTCGTTCAGCACCCGACCTGAACCCACAGAAAACTATGGAGCATACACATTCTCTTGATCAGATGAGGAAGAGACAACGTACATGTATAAAAGAAATCCAGCTGTTTTCTGGAGCATGGGAGTTGAGAGAAGAAGCTGATCCGTGGGACTGGGGATGCCAATGAGGACTTTGCATGGCCCCCTTCCAGAGTATCGGGAGGGAGAGAGCTCCTGTGAGTGAAGGGCCCTGGGTGGGGATGGTTCGGCTCATTCATGGGCTATTGAGGGTTATAGACAGTGCTGCTTGTTAGAAAGCATGCAGCCTAGGTAGGAAGGCCTTAGAAGGTGGACAGATGCATTGGGGCTGATGAAACAGGGAACAAGAGTGTGTAAAGAAGTGGGGAAGAGTTTGATGAAAAAGCAGTGTTTTAGAAAGATTGGTTGGCAGCATTATTCAGAGAAGATTAAAAAGGGGGAAAGAAATGAAATGAGAGAGGCCATCAGGGAGGCTGTTCAGGTGGGAGAGTCATGATTCATGGAGACAGGACTTATGTCTGCGGAGAACAATGGAACTATTGGAGAAGAGGGAACAAAAATAAGGAGGAATTCAGAGGAAACTCTGTGGATCTTTGTGGTAAGTGTGGAATGTAACTGAGAGTGGTGAGTTCGGTGTTTTGAGCATCAGCGGTTGGGAGATTACTTTCATTAAAGGAACTGTTGCATCAGGGGCACTAGGATTGGGTTCTAGATTAGAATGAAAGGAGTTGATAGGAGGGATTCCCTCCTCCTTCTCTGCCTCCCTCCCTTCTTCTTACTACCTTTCTTCTTTTTCCTTCTCAATTCTTTATATGACTGTCGATCGAGTGCTTTCACATTTGACAACAATTCTCCGTAGCTTCAGTGGCAAATAATCCAGGCACAGTCTCTGCTCTCATAGAACCTGCATTTAATTAGGGAGGGAGGCAGAGGAAGGAACGAGATAATTCATGTAGTGATACATGCTTTGAAGGAAGTAAAACAGGGCTAAGTGGTGATTGAGGTCATAGGTACTGGATGGGACTACTTCTGATTAGAAATTTGGGGGAGTGTCTCAGAGGAAGTGTCCAAGGAATGAGCCATAAGAAGATGTGATGGCATTTCTGGGCAGGAAAAAAAAAAAACCCACAAATATCCTAAGACAAGAATTGACTTGGAGTGTGTGAAGAGCACGGAGAAGGCTGAGGGTCCTGGAGGAAGAAGGTGAGGGTAGAGACTGCTTCAGGCAAAGTCTGATCAGGAGACAGAGCCCACACAGTAATTTGAACAGAGACCATATAATACAAAGGACTCTTCATGATGACAGAGGATTGGAATAAGGAGGAAATCACCAGTAAGGAGTCCAGGAGCCAGGTATAAGCAGCAGCCACCACTCACAGGGCTAAGATAGGGCGCCCCAGCTGCAGGAGAGGCCAAAAGTTGCTAGTGTGCAAACCTGTGTGCCTCGCTGGACATCCTCTCTCTGGAACTTTCTGGAATCCACTTCCCAGGGTTCCAAATAAGACTGTTCATAGGGAGTTGTCTCACCAGAGGCAGTCTTCTAAGAAACTGCTTGAGGGAGTGCTGGGGGACAGTGTTGGTGTTTGGGAGCAGCTGACAGGTGCTGGCCCAGCTGTGCATGGTGTGGAGGCATGTGCTAGAGAAGCTGTCCACACAGCAGAAGCCAGACCCTGGGTGAGCCCCGTGCTGCAGAAGCCGAACGCTGGCGGAACCATCTGTGCTGCAGGAGCCGGGCACGAGGCTTTCCAGGAACTGGGAAGGACCCCCTTCTTTTGGCCATGTCCCTCCAGCTCCCTCTACTGACAGAGCTGAGTACTGGGCCAGCTGGCAAAGGAAGACTGTTTAAAGGGTCCAGCTAGATTTTGGCAGAGCAGGCGATGAGGGATCAATGTGGAGCCGAGAGGCAGTAACCTCATAACGGGCCTGACTCAGTGATCAGGGCCCTGATGGTGGCAGTGAGGCTGGTGATGGCAGGAGTGCTGGGTGGCATCTGTCACGTCCGGGTGCTGTTCTTGCTGCTCTGCATATTTTAACTCAGTTTATAATTGTAACCCAGTGAGGTCGATACTGTCACCATCCCCACATACAGATGACGTCACTGAGACGCAGAGAGGCGAAGTCCCCTGCCCCCAGACACAGGCTAGCTAGGGTGGAGGCAGGATTCCCACACGAGCAGTCCGACCCCAGATCTGCCTGCCAGACTCTCAAGTCACTACCGATCCTTGAACAGACACAGAAACATACCGGGAAAGAGAAGTGCCTAAAAGGGGCTTTGCAGTCAGCCCTCTTGTGATCAGACCAGCTTCCTCTATTTTCGGTATTTATGCATTCAGAGATCTTAATTACTTTTAAACAAGGAACAAATGTACCAGGAAACATTAAGTAGCCTAGGGAAAGGTAGAAACATTGGATAATTGACTTGATGAGAATACTCGGAAATAATATTTTGAGTGTGGTTTCAGGGACTTTGGGCTCCTTTAGCTTCACAGAAACAGAGGAGGGGCAAGTTCGAGATGCATGGTCGTGGGTGTGGAGAGAGGACTTTCAGAAGATCTTGATTAAATGTTCCTCAGGGCTGGTGGGTGGGAAGGGGGGGCGGCGGAAATGTGCACCCAGTGGATAGACTTCTAGGCGATTCTATATGGATACTTTACCTTGCGCCACGCACTGTGCTGGGTAGCGTGGTGGCCTTTCAAGGACCTTGTTGCCTTATGGCTGCCACTAACAGCAACTAGTTCTGCCCATGGAATAGGTCAAGGGACAGTGCCAAGAAAAGGAAGCATTTGAGTCAGATGAGGAGCTGGCCAAGATGGCAGTAGAAAGGAGGACCCTGTCGGTTCAGGGCCAGTACAAGCCAGTGACTGGAGGGGACCTGGACTGATAGGTAGTTGGGGAAAAAGGATAATATAAGACCAAGAATAATGGGATCAGGGTCAGATTATCAAATCAGTGGCCTCCTCTTTACTTCCTAGTTTTGTGACCTTGGGCAAATTTTTAACCTGAGTTTCAGTTTTCCTGTCTATAAAAGGAAATAAAATAAAATTTCCTGTCTATTAAAAATAAAAGCCTCCTTTCCAGGCTTTTATGCAGATTAAATGAGACATGTAGAGTGTGTTCTCACCAATAAAGGCACAGGCTTGTGTTTGATGACATTATCATTATTATTATTTACAATAGTGTACTATTTTATTCCTATCATAATAAAATACATAATAATTAATAATAATATTTTTTATTTCTATATTATTGGAAGAGGCTGAAGATTAGAGTCCTGGGAAGAATAATAAGGATTAGACACAAACTGTGTCATGCTGAACATTTCCGTGTGTGTGTGTGTGTGTGTGTGTGTGTGTGTATGTGTGCATGTAGAATTCTGAAATAGTTTCCAGTTGAAACCTTTGTTTTGGTAACAGGCAGCATAGGGAAAATTTCAATTTTGCACCTAATAATGAATGCCTATTTTTTTTGTTGCTGTTTACAACAACTATTGGCGTTTTCACAGTCACGAGAGAAATGTTCCCACATTTGCACAAAAATGACTGAGATCTACCACGAAAAAATAATCAGCTGATGGTAGCTTTGTGGGTCTCAGGCTGTGTGTTTGCTATCAGTCACCTACTCTCCTAAGTGTTTTGTTTGGTTTCAATATACATTAGGAAATTGTGTTTCCAGGTGGCAAAGAGACTAAATGTTTCTCCTAAGATGAGTGAAAAATCTGGTGCCATCAGATCATAGGTATTTTTGTCATGGGGGTGGGAGGCAAGCTGAGCTCCGTGGACTAGTTGGTAGGTAACTGAGCACACACCAGAATGTTCTGAGCCTGTGTCCTGATCTGTAAGGTTGAGACCATCGTCCTAACCATACTCACCTCAAGTGAGATTGTATGGTAGAAAGAACCCATGAAAAGTGCCTAGAACCTGCAAGGCACAGAGAGGGCGATCCACACCTGTTACCTCGCCCAGCATCTTCTAATTCAGCCCTCCCTGCCCCCAGCCTTCCCCTGCAGGGATCGTGAATTGCCAGTGGCC
This sequence comes from Mellivora capensis, assembly GCA_004024625.1. Taxonomy (NCBI): domain Eukaryota; kingdom Metazoa; phylum Chordata; class Mammalia; order Carnivora; family Mustelidae; genus Mellivora; species Mellivora capensis. Next base: position 5,376 of record PISX010030403.1, on the reverse strand, counting down.
AAATTGGGATAAAGCAATCATGTTTATTTGGACCTTGATGCAGACAGTAACTGGAAATTCAATGGGTGGGTAAGGCAACCTAGGGGAATTGGTTTTCAGGGTGCGGTATCAAGTCAGAGAAATTGCTTACTTCCCTCCCTCCCTACAACCCTCAAGGTCACTTCTGTTCTTTAAAAATCTTGGGGCACCTGGGCAGCTCAGTGGGTTGAGCCTCTGCCTTTGGCTCAGGTCATGATCTCAGGGTCCTGGAATCGAGCCGCGCATCAGGCTCTCCACTCAGCGGGAGCCTGCTTCCCCCTCTCTCATTGCCTGCCTCTCTGCCTGCTTGTGATCTCTGTCAAATACATAAATAAAATCTTATTTTTAATTATAGCTGGTATATAATACTAAATTAGTTTCAGGTGTACCACATAGTGATTCAGCAGATGTAGCATTATAAAATGCTCTCCGTGAGTGTGTTACGGTGCTCTTGACTGTATTCCCTGTGCTACTTTTCATCCTCACGACTTCCTTATTTTATAACTGGAAGCTCATACTTCTCAGTCCCCTTCACCCATTTCATCCGTCCCCTCATTCCTCTCCTCTTTGGCGACTACCTGTTTGTTCTTTATATTTATGAATCTGTTTTTATCTTTGCTGTTGTTTGCTCTCTTGTTTCTTTTTTTCTAACGAGGCAAATGTACTTCGTGCTACACTAGTGTTTTCACGCGGGGCTGAGGGAATTGATGGCGCTGTTTCCTTTACGATGAGCCTAACATCCCTTTGTTCACAGTAAATCCAGCACCCTCCAGGTTAGATACTGTATGTATCTAATGTTATCAGTATCAGTAGGGAAGAAACTGAGAAGTAAATATTTGCTACAAAATGTCTTTCCTGTGTCTTGAAAATTAGTTAATTTCCTGTATCTGACAAGTCAGTTAGTTCCCTGGTACATCCGCCCCACATTTAGAGGCAAAGGGAAAACCATCCCCCGCAGCAAGGAGCCTGTCACTTGGGTTCCAGGGGAGATAATGTGGCCATAGTGCGGTGGTATTGAATATGGATAAGGATGTGACAGGCCATGCTTAAAGTTTGGTGTCACATCCAAATGATGGGATGAGAGGTGAAAAGAAAACAAAAAATTAACTCCCCCTCTTGGAATCTCATGCAGATTCACTGAGTGCTTGGTCTCTGCTCAGCGGTCTGTCTCCCTTTCTCTCCATTAATAATCATAATCAAATATCCATTATTGGTTTTCGGCAACGGGATAATTGCGTCCCCTCCCTTATTTTCTGGGGCAGTCCGTCTGCTGGTGAGAAAGGGCAGTTGTGTAATCGTTTCTTCCACGTAAACGCTAAGAAGTCAGCTGTGCCCTGCGGATATTGGTGTCAGCCGCTTTGCTCTCTGGTGGAGTGAAAGAAGGAAATAATTTTATTGTGCTATTTTTAGACTTCAATTTGGATTTCAGCCTTTATGATACTTTGTGTGCTGGGGATAGAGCTGTTGATGCACAATTCGGCTGTAAGACGCCCCGCTTTCTGCCACCCCTGGTAGGCTTCCTTTTCCAGATCAGACCTTAGCGGCACTCCGTCACACTGTCCCCGTTGGTGGCTCAAGCCTGGCCAGACCCAGAGGGCTAAGTCGTGCTCAGTGGAACCAGCTGCCAGCAGCCACCAAGTCTTCAATTTGCCTGTGAAGGTTTACTCTGATGTTTAGATACATAAATATTCAGTGTCACACAAATTCTCCGTAAAGACAGTGAGTTCACCTGACCATCCTTGCTTGTCTAGACAGTTTCCCAGAGGTGGTAGGTGAAAGCCAGAAGGGGGAAAACTCTTTCTTTGCTGAATCTCCTTCTGAACAAACAAGAAGGGCTCAGACACTAGGGACTCCTGGTTTTCCATTTTTTGTAGCAGGGAATGGAAGGCAGTCTCATAGTTCGCCCGAACTGTAATGAGCTGGTCCTGAACTCCAAAGGGATCTTAAAAAGTGCTGGTAATACCTGCCTGAGCTTGTCCTGCAGCTTGTGTATCTTGTTACATGGGCTAAAATCAGATCCGTTTGTGTCACACTGAATTCTGTGGTTGCATGCGGCTTGCGAATGCAAAGTCTTTAGGACGAAGGGCTCCTACCTTGGCTGTGCCTGCAGGTGTGGGCTGCTGACCAGCAACACGGACATCCCGTGGATGAGGTTAGAGCCCAGAGCCTCATGCCCCGCCCTGGCTTAGGAACCAGAACTTGCTTTTTAACAAGATCCCTGAGGGAGTTATCTGCACATTAATCATTTTTTTCTTTTCTTTTCTTTTTTTCTTTTAAATCACAAGCCTTGTTTAGAATCTCATAAAATCTGTAGGACCCGTGTCTGTAAAAGTGTACCGAAATGCATGATCTTGCATCTAATTCCAGCAAGCGCGGTTTCCACGGACTTCCATAAGATCCTTCACGCAGGGGAACTGGAAGGCTCAGCTGGTGGAGACCCCAAATGCCGTGCTCATCTCCAGTCCCGCCGTGGGCTCTGATTTCCTCTAATCCCTGATGGTGAAACCCTTCGAGAAAACTGTTCGCTCACTGACTTATTTGTCAAGGGTATGCTCTGATCTTGAAGAGTCCTTGCTTTGGGAGGGAGTAAATATATGGGGATGTTTACACCCTATGACATGTGTCAATATAGAGGCATGGAGATGAGCTGGGATTCACGGGATGAAGAGGACAGTGCCTGAGACTTGGGCTGTGGGATTGGTCACTGTTAGAAACCAGAGTTGGGAATAGCAAGTTGAGGAAGTCATGTGGTCGGCAGCGAGAAAGCAGGTAGACAGAAAAGCTCACATGTTGCTGCAGTGTGCTATGGGGCAGGCCCAGAACTGTTGTCCTCACTGTCCAATAATCCTTCCTTGATCGATGAGGAAATGTGCACAGCAAGGTTAAGGAGCTTGTTTAAGGTTGCACGGCTGCATGTGGTAAAGCTGGGTTTCTAACCCACCCAGGGTCTCCCCTGCAGAGAGCGCCCCTTTTACCTGGCTGAGAGGCCTGCAGCCAACACTGGCCTGGGACGAAACCTGCGGGCTTGGCCCCCTCCCCCGGCACCTCTGTCTTTCCAACTGTTCTCATGGCATCGGTGCAACAGCCTGCCCCAATCACCGTGTGTCCGCATGGGACAGATACACGTGTGTGTGTAGGACTGATGAGCTGTGGGGAAAGAGAAATGGGTATTTCTCTGGGCTGTCTGGTGGTTCTGTTGTGCGGGAATCTTATCCCACCCCACATGAGGCATTCCCCTTCTGTTTCGGAGGAGCCTGCCATGCCACTGCCGGGGAGAGAGCCCAGGCCACCCTGGCAGGTGACAGTGAGGTCCTTTGACAGATGACGATGGAGAGCAAAAGCACAGCGCAGCCTGACGGACAGGCTCACCATGCACCGTGCCCCCTGCCCGGTCCAGCCCGGACTGGGACTGGTGTTGGTGCTACAGTAATCCTACGGTGGGGTAGAAGGGAGGCATTCAAGGCAAGACTGCTTGGGAGGAAGGCAGATGTGGGTGGTGTGCACCTGCTCCTCGACGTCACGGTCCTCTCCCTGCCCGGCCACCCGTGTGCATGTGCTGGCAGCTGGAGCCCCAGTGTCTCCCTCCTGCCCTTTGCTTCTCGAACCTGCAGCCTGCCCGTCTCTTGTGCGGAACCTGTGTTTGAGCTCCCTCGGCTGGAATTAGATGCTGGTCCCATCTTCGTTTTGGGATGCAAGCTCAGCTTGCAGACACGCCCTGTTGAAGTTGAAGGTCACTGGCTGGGGATCCTTAGTCAAAGTCAGAAACGAGTCTCCGTCCCTTGCAGGCAGCTGTCTGTTGTCTGCTGAGCCATGATTACTGTCTGTTTGGAGGGAACGGTACCACCTTGCCGTCTGTGGCTAGGCACCAGGAAAAGCACGTCTATGATGCTGGAAATAAGAGGATGGCCCGGCGGCTTTTCCCCGGCCCCCGCCCCTGCCATTCAACCCGGTGCTGTCAGCCTGCCTAGGCTGGTTCACACCCGCAGAGCAGCATGCGAACCCCTTCTGTCTAGAACACAAGATAGTTTGGGGACATTTCTGTATTTTTTTTTTCCTAGCAGCTAGATAGACGTGTGTGCTCAGCTGCATGGAATCCTCCCTTCCTTAGCACTTTGGCCTGCACACCTGTCAGGTAAAATACTTGGGGCACGAGCTCTCTGGCAGGTCCATCTTCCATCCACTCTGCTCGCATTTATGACTGAGCTCTCTTTGGAGAGTGGCGTGTTCTGAGAGGTAGGAAGGGTAAGATATTTCACCTACAGTGTCGGGTCTGGTCGGACCAGTCCCTTTTCTTTCTGAGTTGCGCTACTGGAAAGGACCCAGGAGATACACGGAGAGGTGATTTACAAGGTGTGCTCTCTCCTTCTTGTCTCGCTCCTGTTTCCCTTTAAAATTCCTTGACTGCCCGCAATGCGGGCATGTGCTTCCATTTATCCTGTAGCTCTCCGGACTGAACGCAGCGCCTGTGCTTCACAGAGGCTCTGATTAGGAAGCCACGCCCCTGACTTCCAGCTTGCATGGATCAAAACGGGGCCACACAATCCATGACAAGGATTCTGCAAAGCGGGGGAAGTTTAGCATCAAGGTTAAGGACTGTGCCAAATTTGGCAAAATGGCAGAAGGGAAAGAAGTGCATGACTTTTAAAAAAAGATTTATTTATTTACTTTGGAGAGAGGAAGAGATGCTTCACAGAATTAAAAAAATGAGTCTGCAATATTCTGAAACCTCGGTAAGTATGCACAGTAGAAGAAGGCATCTGTACACACAACCCAGACATGAAGGCATGGGGAAATGACGGTCTTACGAGTACGGCAAATACCATGTGGGTTCAGAGAGAGGAGGCTACATACAGAGTGGGGATCAGGGAAGAGTTCTTTATTAAAGTGACATTTGAGATGGGCCTTGATGAACTGGTTGGCTTTTAATGGGTGAAGATTCTGAAGAAAGGCACGAAAAATGGTCATCTGTAATGTGAAACTTGTATGTTTGTCCCGGCCAGAGCAAGTGGTCCACTTTGCTGACATCTGGGAACACAGAGGAGAACAACAGGGAAGGAGCCCAGGGCAGACCTGAGGTCATCTTGGGAAAGAACTCAAAGGACTTTACTTTCCATTTAGGAAGCAATGGGAGCCACTAACATTTCTGGAGCAATAGGAGAAGAAACAGGTTGGAAGAGTGAAATATTTGAAGGCAGAGAAGCTCATCACTATTTGCAACTTTCCTGGGGGTGAAGAAATGAAATGCTTCATTTGGGGTAGCAGTCATAAAGGGGAAGAATAGACCTGAACAATATTCTCAACATAGAGTCTGTGGTTGGACATGGGTGTTGAGTGAAAGATACATATAAGAAGTGACCA
>PISX010030402.1:0-18752 GCA_004024625.1 Mellivora capensis | reverse complement strand
GTTGAGTTTGATAAGTTCTTTATAGATTTTGGACACTAGCCCTTTATCTGATATGTCATTTGCAAATATCTTCTCCCATTCTGTCAGTTGTCTTTTGGTTTTGTTGACTGTTTCCTTGGCTGTGCAAAAGCTTTTGATCTTGATGAAATCCCAATAGTTCATTTTTGCCCTTGCTTCCATTGCCTTTGGCGATGTTCCTGGGAAGATGTTGCTGCGTAGAAAATAATTTCTTATTCCAAATCTTAAAAGTGTTTCAAAGAAAGGAAGTTAAATGTCAGGATGTAGTCATGTGAGTGGGTTACTGTGTAAAGCGGAGGAGGCTTTTGAAGGAAAGAAGTTTAAGGGACTCAGGGTATTGGACAGTGTTAGAAGGTAAGGTGAATCGGGTCCCAGCGGTTTTCAGGAATGTGTAGATAGGCTGACAAAGGTGTGTCTGCAGAAGCAGGTGTGACCAGGAAGTGATTTGAAGATCAGCGAAGCTAAGAGTGGAAGCAATTCCTCCAGCTTCGAAGAAGATAGGGTTCCCAGTCAGAAGTGTGAGCCCGCTCCCAGTGCCACCTACCCACATGGTCTCAAAATTGGAGGCTGTAGAAACACATATGAACTTCCTTAGTGAGCTTTAACTCGAGTTGAAGGGGAAGTAATATCTTAGAAAAGCCTGGTTTCAATTAAAGTAAGGTATGTAGGACCCTTAGAAAAATACAGAGAGAAGTAAGTACTTCTCAGTGTAAGGATTTCAGAGGGCACAGTGAAAGGTGACTTAAGAATTAGCAAGAGAAAGATTGGCTGCTATTTCAAGAAAAGACTGCTCCCTCATGCTGGTAGGAATGGGAGGTGGAGGTCATTTGCTAAATAGGTGTCATAAAGATACTATATAAGGAACTTGCCTTTCTGTGGTTCAACCAGGAGCTACAGCCCTGACAGCCCCAACCTCTCCTAAACTCCCCTCCCTCCGTGCAGGGACTTGTCATGATTTGCTTTTCCTGAGGAAATTGTTTTTTAATACAGTAGTAATAGGTAATTGCTTCTCCTGACCATGTGGATATAAAATTACTATTTCAATCTCTGCTTACACCATTTAATAAACAAGATGATGGTGATTGAGACGAATAAGGTCATTGTAAGCAATTTTTGTAAGAGATTTTCTCCTGAGATATTTAAGCTAACGTGAAAAATTGTTATAAAAGACACAAGAATAAACATTTTAAAACCCCATTCTTTGTTATCATTTTAGGAGGACGGAAACAGAATGAGGTTCTAAAATTGTGAGAAGAGATGTGCTTTACGATTGCTGGGTTATGAAATTGTGGTTTCTTGTTTGTGATTTCCCCTTAGAAAGGAAGCACTAGCTAGAGCTGTGCACTGTCCGTGACTCAGGCTCTTTCTGTACTGGCAAAATGAATCCAATTATCTTCACATCTTTCCTGCAGTAATGGCAAGGAAAATCAAAAAGTGCTGGATGACCAAGAACTTGTTATTGCATGCATTTGAGTGGTGTGTGTGTGTGTGTGTGTGTGTGTGTTCACACAGTCTAGTGGCCTTTCACCAGTATAATAAAGCCATATGGGGGCCCCTGGGTGGTTCGGTCAGTTAAGCAGCTGCCTTGGGCTCAGGTCATGATCTCCGGGTCCTGGGATGGAGCCCCATGTCAGGCTTCCTGCTCAGTGAGGAGTCTGCTTCTCCCTCTCCCTCTGCCCCTCCCCAACCTTTCCACATGCACATGGCACGCAAGTGCACTTTCTCTCGCTCGCTCTCCTCTCTTACTCTCAAATAAATTTATAAAAATCTTTAAAAATAATTAAAATTAAAACTAAAGCCATATGGCCAAAATGTTAGTCAGTAAAAACTAGAAATTTATGCTTTGCATCATTCTTTTACCCTTTGCCTACCAGTTTCTTTATGCAGTATTTCATGCTGGAACTAAATAGTATGAACTCTCTCTCTTTTTATTTATTTATTTATTTATTTGACATATAGTGTATTACTTGCTTCAGCGGTATAGGTCTGTGAATCATCAGTCTTAGACAATTCACAGCACTCACCATAACACATACCCTCCCCAATGTCCATAACCCAGCCACCCTATCCCTCCCCCACCACCTCCCAGCAACCCTCAGTTTGTTTCCTGAGATTAAGAGCCTGGTGGTGGGTATTGTGGAGGGCCCGCATTGCATGGAGCACTGGGTGTGGTGTAAAACTATGAATTCTGTTACGCTGAAAAGAAATTAAAAAAAAAGAGTCTGTTATGTCTGTTATGGAGTATAAACTCTCTTATTAATCCAAGCAACAAACTAAGCAATACTGTCTTTTTTCTGTCAGTTTGCTATTTTCCTGGTACATAATTCTCAAACCCATAATTAGGAATATTTTAAGTCAAGAGTTCTTCCCTGCTAGACTAGAATTACATGTAGGAATAAAGTGATCGGAGATCAAGAAAACTCAAAAAAAAAGGATTTGAAGAATGGTTATCACCAAGAGTAATGAAAATAGTATTTTATAAAAATCAACTAATTCAGGTAATCCACATGTTGAAAGTAGACAGTTCATACTCTTTTCTGAAACTTCGGAAAAGTATGACAGAGCATTTATATGAATAATGAGTTATTTTTTGTTTATATTTGTTGAAGCCTATGAAAAGTGGAACCTTTATAAATACCAACTAAACAAAAAAATAATTTCATTTCCTCTAGCCAAGGGAGATTTGTGAAAGTTATTCCCATCTTTCTCAGGAAATACTCCCATCTGCACTTGTAAGAAGTGAATTCACCAAAATTATCAGTTACGACACATTTATGGGGCTAGTTGAGTGATTATAAAATGAAAGATTGAGAATTTTGCTTGAGGGGGAGCTTGGGAAGATAGCAGAGCAGGAGAACCCTGAGCTCACCCCATCCTATGTTTTTGGTTTGTTTTTTTCCTAAAGATTCTATTTATTCATTTGAGACAGAAAGATAGAGAAAGAGTGTGCGCCCAAGTAGGGAGAGGGGCAGAGGGAGAGGGAGAATCAGACTCCCCACTGAGCTGAGATCCTGACAGGGGGCTTGATCCCAGGACCCAGAGATAATGACCTGAACTGAAGGCAGATGCTCAACCATCTGAGCCACCCAGGTAGCCCCCATCACAGGTTTTCAACTAGATATCATCCACATCCAAGTCAACAAACAATGCAGTCTAAAGAATGGAAGAACAAACTCCACAACTAAATACAGAGATGAAGCTGCAGCTGGAAGTTTATGAAGGTCAGAAAGGCAGAGAGGAAGGCTGCCTGCAGGAGAGAGGGAACTATATGTGGAGAAAGCAAAGCAGAGAAATGGGCCCTCACTCTAGGGAGCTCATAGTGGGAGACTAATCCCCATAACATTCGGCTTTTAAAACCAGAGGGGCTAGGACACCTAGCTGGCTCACTTGGCATACAACTCTTGATCTTGGGGTTCTGAGTTTGAGCCCCACATTGGGTGTAGAATTTACTTAAAAAACAAACAAACAAACAAACAAAAAAACAGAGGGACTGAATTCCATGAGTTTATAAAACCAGTGGTTCTTGGAACCTAGAACTTTAAAAGTCAACTGACCCAGCACTAGGCAAGCTGGGAGGATGAGTGATAGCTGGGTTGCTACCCTTAAAGAGACAGCAGTCTGCATGGAGGGACAACCAAAAAATAGCAGTTTGTACAACCATAAGGACAAACGGAGATAGATCTCTTCATCCCGATTTCAGAGCATACTGGGGGACTTCTCCAAAAGCAAGGGAGCTAGCAGGTGCCATTTTCCTCCCCTACCTCCCAGCATAAACACAGAGCCACCTTCGAGAGATGATGCTACACAGACGCTTGCTGCTTGACCCACTGGCAAGTGTGCCATGCCCATAAGTTTTCCTGAGGACTAGCACACTCCAAGTCTGCTGGCTTTGGCCCTGAACTCAGGACAAATTCTGTTAAAGCCAAACATGTGCCCTGACCAGCCGCTGGGTGCATGGCCACCACAGTGTACTGCACACATCTGCTGTGCTGCACCCTGCCGGGCACCCCCAGACACCATAGTGCACCCCACCCACCACCAGGTGCACAGCTGCCACTGAGCACCATGCCTAGTCACCCTCCAGCCCTAGCCACTGCACTGTACCAACCACATGCCCCCAGCACTCTCATGTGCTGGGTCATGTTTACTCACCATGCCCAGCCTCATGCAGGCCCCAACCACCACAGCATTTTGGAGTGGCCCAATGCAAATTTTGCTAATACTGCTACCCCTTCTCCCAAGTCTTGTGGCAGGCACACCCGCTCAGAGCTGGCCTGCCTTGGTCCCACTAACACCACAGAGAGTAAGCACAGCCCACAACAGGCCAAGAGTCAGTGCAGAGAACTGTACTGAAAGGAAAAGTGACTCAGACACAACAATAGGTGTAATCAACACACACAAGATGCTCTCCTGAAATGCCAGATTCTGGTGAGCGGGGGACACTGCCCTGCAGGGTACCCCAGGACTACTTCTTCATAAAGTCACTACTTTCAAGAACAGAAAATATAGCAGACTTTATTAATATATATAGAAACAAACATAAAGAAGAGGCAGAAATGTATCAAAAATTAAAGAACAGGACAAGGCCAAAGCCAGAGATCTAAGCAAAACAGATAAATAACATGTCTGATAGAGAATTTTAAACCATGATCATAGGAATAATCACTGGACTTGAGAAAAGAGCAGGAGACATGAATAAGATCCTTAACACAGAGATAAGGAATAACATAGAAGAGATAAAGGACTCAGTAAACAAAATGAGAAACACGCTTAATAAAATGCATTGTAGGATGGAAGAAGCAGAGAAATGAATTAGTGATGTAGAAGACAGAGTAATGGAAATTAATAAAGCTGAAAAAGAGAGAGAAAAAATAATTCCACAAAACTAGAACAGACTTAGGGAGCTCAGTGACTCCATCAAATGTAATCACATTTGTATCATAGCATTCCCAGGAGAAGAAGAGAGAAAGGGGAGCAGAAAATTTATTTGAAGAAATAATATCCAAAAGCTTCCCTAATCTGGGGAAGGAAACAGATGTCCAGATCCAGGAAGCACAGAGAACTCCCATCAAAATCAACAAAAGCAGACCCACACCATGAAGTATTGTAATTAAACTTGCAAATTACAGTGATAAAAGAATTTTAAAAGCAGAAGACAAGAGAAATCATTAACTCACCAGGAAAATCCCATAAGGCAAGTAGGAAATTTTTCTACAGAAACTTTGAAAGCCAGAAGGAAGTGTCATGATGTATCCAAACTGCTGAGTGGGAAAAATCTGCAGCCAAGAATACTCTATCCAGCAAGGCTATCATTCACAATAGAAAAAAAGATAGTTTCCTAGACAAAAACTAAGGAGTTTGTGACCACTAAGCCAGCCCTGTGAGAAATATTAAAAGGGACTCTTTGACTGGAGAGACCAAAAGTTGACAGTATAAAGGTAGGAAATAAAAAGCAGTAAAAATTGATTATTTCTGTCAAAAATCAGCTAAGGAACTCAAATAAGGATGTAAAATATAATAATATATGCCTAAAAAGTGGGGAGGAGAGAGGAATGGGTTCATATTTAAATGACCATCAACTTAATATAGATTGCTATATATAGAAGAAGTTATCTACAAACCTAGTGGTAACCATATATCAACAACCACTAATAAACATGCAAAGAATAAAGAGATAAAAATCCAAATACATCACCAAAGAAAATCAGCAAAACATGAAAGAGAGAAAGTCAAGAAAGGATCAGAGAAAATCTCCAGAAACAGCCACAAAACGAGTAATAAAATAATATAAATACATATCAGTCAGTAATTACTTTGAATGTAAATGGACTAAATGCTCCAATCAAAAGACGTAGGGTGACAGAATGGATTAAAAAAAAATACCCATCAATATGCTGCCTACCAGAGACTTATTTTAGACCTAAAGACACCTGCACATTGAAGGGGGGAATAGAGAAACATTTATCATTCAAATGGATGTCAAAAGAAAGCTGGAGGAGTAATACTTCTAGCAGACAAACTAGACTTTAAAACAAAGACTGTAATAAAAGACAAAAAAGGGCACTATGTCATAATAAAAAGGACAGTCCAACAAGAAGATCCAATAACTATAAATATTTATGTATCCAACATGAGAGCCCTCAAATATATAAAATAGTTAATAACAAATAACAAACATAAAGGAACTAATTGAGAATACAATAATAGTAGGGGACTTTAACAACTCACTTACATCAATGGGCAGATCACCTAAACAGAAAATCAACAAGGAAACAATGGCTTTGTATGACAGACTGGACCAAATCTATTCAGAACATTGCATCTGAAAACGGCAAAATACATTCTTTTCAAGTGCACATGAAATATTTTCTGGAATAGATCGCATATTAAGCCACATCATAGGCCTCAACAAATACAAGAAGACTGAAGTCAGATCATGCATCTTTTCGAACCACAACACTATGAAACTAGAAGTGAAACACAAGAAGAAATCTGGAAAGCCCACTAATACATGGAGATCAAATAATATGCTACTAAACAATGAATAGGTCAACCAGGAAATAAAAGAGTACATGGAAACAAATGAAAATGAAAACACAAGAGTCCAAAACCTTTGGGATGCAGGAAAATTGGTCCTAAGATGGACCTATATAGCAACATAGGCCTATCTCAAGAAGCAGGAAAAATCTCAAGAATCTCAAATCTCAAACCACCTAACCTTACACCTAAAGGAGCTAGAAAAAGAACAATAAACAAAACCTAAAGCCAGCGGAAGAGTGGCTCCCAACAAACAAAAGTCCAGGACCAGATGGCTTCACAGGTGAATTCTACCAATCATTTAAGAAAGAAGAGTCCATATACACTATGGAGTATTATGCCTCCATCAGAAAGGATGAATACCAGACTTTTGTAGCAACATGGACAGGACTGGAAGAGATTATGCTGAGTGAAATAAGTCAACCAGAGAGAGTCAATTATCATATGGTTTCACTTATTTGTGGAGCATAACAAATAACACGGAGGACATGGGGAGATGGAGAGGAGAAGGGAGTTGAGGGAAATTGGGGGGGAGATGAACCATGAGAGACTATGGACTCTGAAAAACAACCTGAGGGTTTTGAATGGGCGGGGGGTGGGAGGTTGGGGGAGCCAGGTGGTGGGTATTGTGGAGGGCACGCATTGCATGGAGCACTGGGTGTGTTGTAAAACTATGAACTCTGTTACGCTGAAAAGAAATTAAAAAAAAAAAAGAAAGAAGAGTTAATACTCATTATTCTCAAACAATTCCAAAAAATCAAAAATGAAGGAAAACTTCCAAATTCATTGTATGATGCCAGCATTACTCTGATACCAAAGCTAGATAAAGACACCACAAGAAAAGAGAACTACAGGCCATTATTTCTGATGAACATAGATGCAGAAAATCCTCAGTAAAATACTAGCAAAATGAATCCAACAATATATTTTAAAAAATCATTCACCATGATCAAGTAGGATTTATTCCTGGGTTGCAAGTGTAGTTTAATATTTGCAAATCAATCAATGTGATATATCACACTAATAAAAGAAAGGATAAGACTTTAAAACAAAAACTGTGACAAGAGACAAAGAAGGGCACTATATAATAATAAAAGGGACAATCCAACAAGAAGATTTAACAATTATAAATATAATCATTTCAATAGATGCAGAAAAAGCATTTGACAAAGTACAACATCCATTCAGATAAAAGCCTTCAACAAAGGTTTAGAGGGAACATATCTCAACATAATAAAGGCCAAATATTAAAAACCCATAGCCAATATCATCCTAAATGGGAAAAAGCTGAGAGCTTTTTCTCTCCAGTCAGGAACAAGGTAGGAAAATCCACTCTCACCAGCTTGATTCAATGTGGTACTAGAAGTCCTAGCCATAGGAATCAGACAACAAGAAGAAATAAAGAGCATTCAGATCAGCAAGGAAGAAGTAAAACTTTCACTATTGCAGATGCCATGATTCTGTATAAAGAAAATGCAGAAGACCCCACCAAAAAACTAATTCAGCAAAGGTAAATGAATTCAGTAATGTGGCAGGATACAAAGTCAACATACAGAAATCTATTGCAGTTCAATATACCAATATTGAAGCATCAGAAAGAGAAATTAAGGAATCAATCTCACTGTACAAAAAACAACAAGATACTTAAGAATAAACCTAAGCAAAGGGGTGAAAGACCTGTACTCTGAAAACTACAAAATACTGATGAAAGAAATTAAGGATGACACAAAGAAATGGAAAGACATTCTATGCTCATGGATTGGAAAAACAAATATTGTTAAAATGTCTGTACTACCCCAAATAATCTACACATGTAATGCAATCCCTATCAAAATACCAATAGCACTTTTCACAGAACTAGAACAAAGAATATTAAAATTTGTATGGAATTTCAAAAGACCCCAATAGCCAAAGCAGTCTTGAAAAAAACCAAAGCTGGAGTCATCGTAAGTCTGGACTTCAAGTTATATTGCAAAGCTGTAGTCATCAAAATAGTGTGGTTCTGGCACAAAAATAGACACATAGATCATCAGAACAGATTAGAAAACCCAGAAATGAACCCACAATTATGTGGTCAATTAATCTTCGACAAAGCAGGAAAGAATATTCGATGGGAAAAAGTCTCTTCAACAAAGGTCTTGGGAAAACTGGACAGCAACATACAAAAGAATGAAACTGGATCACTTTCTTACACCATACACAAAAATAAATTCAAAAATGGATTTAAGACCTAAATGTGAAACCTGAAACCATCAAAATCCTGGAAGAGAACACCGGCAGTAACTTCTTTGACATCGGCCATAGCAGCTTCTTTCTAGGTATGTCTCCTGAGGTAAGGGAAATAAAAGCAAAAATAAACTAGTGGGACTACATCAAAATAAAAAGCTTCTGCTCAGCAAAGAAGACAATCAACAAAACTAAAAGCCAGCCTACAGATGGAAGAAGGTATTTGGAAATGACATACCAATAAAGACTTTGTATCCAAAATATATAAAGAAATTATACAACTCAAAACCCAAAAACCCAAGTAATCCAATTAAAGAATGGGCAGAAGACATGAATAGACATTTTTCCAAGGAAGACATGCAGATGGCCAACAGACACATGAAAAAAATATTTAACATCACTTATCAGGGAAGTGTGAATCAAAACTACAATGAGATATCACTTCACACCTGTCAGAATGGCTAAAATCAACAAAACAAGAAACAACAGGTTTTGGTGAGGTTGTGGAGAAAAGGGAACACTCTTACACTGTTGGTGAGAACACAAACAGGTGCAGCCACTCTGGAAAAGAGTATGGAGATTCCTCAAAAAAAATTTTTTTTAACTACCCTACAATCCACCAAAGAATATAAAAGTACTTCAAAATAATTCAAAGGGATACATACACTCCAATGTTTATAGCAGCACTGCCGACAATAGTCAAATTATGGAAACGGACCAAATGCCCATCAACTGATGAATGGAGAAATAATAATGGGTAAATATACAAACGAATATTACTGAGCCATAAAAAAATAATGAAGTCTTGCCATTTGCAATGACCTGGATACAGCTAGAGAGTATAATGCTAACCAAAATTAAGTCAGTCAGAGAAAGACAAATACCATATGATTCCACTCATATGTGGAATTTAAGAAACAAAATAAGCAAAGGGAAAGAGAGAGAGAGAGCAAACCAAGAAACAGATTTCTAACTTTAGAGAACAAATAGATGGTTACCAGAGGGGAGATGGGGAGGTGGCTTAAATAGGTGATGGGGATCAAGCAGTGCACTGATGAGCACCGGGTGATGTATGGAAGTGTTGAATCACTATAGTGTACATCTGAAGCTAAAATAATGCTGTATGTTAACTAACTGGAGTCAAAATTAAAACTTAAGAAAATAGAAGATTGAAGGTATGTGTATTGGCATGTGTGTGTAAGAATGTCTTCATACATCATACATACACACATGGGGATCATTAGTTGTTGAGCACTTTCCATGATGCATGAGTCTGGGCGGAGGGAATAACAGCAGCTTGACTATGATGAATAAGAAAGGTGTATAGTAGGTAAGGACCTGGTTTCCTGGGACTCAAGAGTTTTTGAAGGAAGAGGACACCAATTCCCAAGCCAGCTGATTGGAGTCTGATAAGGCATAGAGGTATAGCCCTCTGGAGTGTTCATCTAAGTAGGGAATAAAGGGCAGGGTCCTGAGAAGAAATGCCCCAGCATGTTCCCATGTCTCCCTGGATTTGGAAAGTATTATTTCTTGTTTAAAACCAAACTCATGTCACCTCTAACCCTTTCCTAAATATAGGAAAACTTGGATTCAAATACTATAATGCGGATCATTTTAAAAACAATCATTAACTCTAGAAATATAAAGAAGTTGTATAACAGTAGGTAATCCTAGAGCATCACTTAACTCAGTTGTGTACAATATTCACAAAGTCACAGTGAGGAAAACACAGAATATGGATTTTGAGGAAAAGGTAAAAAGAACAAATGGGAGACAATTATCCGGGGAGGATGAAGAGGAGGAAGTAGGGTGTGTAAGTGAACTACAAGTCTTACCTACCATAATAGGAAGACAATAGATAATGTCTAAAATTGATAAAAGGTATTCTTTAAAAATATAGACAGAAGAAAAGTTAAAGAGTTGACAGTGTGATTAGAGGAATGGAGAAGTGACAGCAATATTTTGTGTAAAATTTGGCATGTTTGGGCCTATATTTGCATATAATATCATGGCATTTAAAAATTTTTTTTAAAGAAGCCTTTCTTGAACTTCCGCATCCTCCCACCATGAGTCCCCTCTGCACTAGCAGCATAAAACAGATGCTACATGTATGCCTCCAGCCTCCCTTCTCAGACTGGAAGGACTTTCTTATTCCTTGCCTTACACCGGAGTCATGCTCAGTGTTTAACACCCGAGAAAAGTCCTTAGCACCTGTGGTGAAGAATGGATGAATACAGTTACTTTGGGGGCAAACCAGCTGGATAATTGCAGTAGAGACATAATCAAGTCTTTTAGGAATAGGAACCACAGAACAATGATAATGATGCTAATATAATAATAATATTAACAATTACTATTGGATTGCTAGAAACCCCAATACCTCCATCCCCTGTAACCTGGATTTTACCAAGTCCTGCTGTTTCATTCACCCTAGGATATGCCTGTTGGGTTTATCCCTTATATCCCACCTCCTATACTAGTCCTCTACCAACCCTCCTCACTTCATGCTTCAATGACTGACTGGTTTTTCTGTGCCTCAGTCTGTCTCTACTCTACCTCAGCCTTCCTCCCACCCCCAAATATTCCTGCATTAGAGTCAGTTCAGACTTCCCAGCACTCTACCCTTGTCACATTCTCCTTCAAGAATCAAAGTGATACCTTACCTTCTGGAGTCCAAAGTTCTCCTGATCTTCCAATGTCCAGAACCTGGCCTTACTGGCCCATCCCACATTATTTCTCATGCCTCCCCAGAGCCCGCCATCCTGCAGGGCAAGCCAGTCTCATTATTGCATCACACTCAGTCCTCCTTCCCACCTTTTAGTACACCAGACTTCTTTTCACCCAAAAGATCAGAGCATCCCCATGGCCTGAGAATATAATTTTACTGTTCGGATACCTACAAATAATCTTCATGTGTTTAATTAATAACTTACTGCAGTCTCTTTTATTTTTCTATAGTGGAAACCACCTAGGTTTTCCTTCCTAATAAAATCAGCATTTCTAAACAGAATTTGCCTTTAAGAATAACATCATTATTTCCTTTATCCATAAATACAACTTTCAATTTTGACAGATTAATAAAATGAACCTTATGTAAATTGTTCTTCTAATCAAATAATGGAAGAGCTTGAGATTTTAACAGAAGTACAGACAACCTTAAATACTACTTTTATTTTAATTTCAAAAATTCTTTTCCCTGTTGTTGTCCTGAAATCCTCAGTATGTCTTAATTTCTTACTAAATGATTATTTTCTCCTTTTCTTTAACTCAGACCATTTAGAGAATTCATTTGATGAAGTATTGAGGAGCCTAATTGTTTAATGGGCAGAAATTAGTCCCTGCAAGAGTACTTTTAAAACTGACAAATACCAGGCATAATTAAAAAATTCTTTGGAAGAATCTATTTCTGTACAATAGGTTAATTGGTTATAAGTAGACAGCACTGGCCACAATTTAAACACAGCTTCTAATTTCATCCATGATTTTTTTAACAAATATAAGTGGCTAATTATGATCAAATTAGTCCCCTTGAAGGAACAATTGTCTACTTATCCCTGATTTTCAAGATTTAAGTGGTCTAATGCACCTGCAGTTAGCTTCCCACTAGCATACTGCCTGCAGATCCAGAGTTATTTCCCAAAGTTGTCAAAATCTTCCCTCATCATGAGAACTCTACAGCCAGATGACCAATGTCTGGTTTAGATTATGATGACTTCTTTGGAAGAATCTGGCAATTTTTAAGAAAACTGAAGCCAAAATAGAGGTTTGCCTAAGGAAGGATATTGGTTTGAGGCTGGTTGATCCAGACAATTGCCTCAATTCTCTGGACCATCCACATATAGATGATTTGTTCACCTCTTTGATTATAGAAAGGACTTACTCCTCTTTTCTTTATTTTAGTGGTGCAATCTATGCATAGACTTGGTAGCATTTACCAGTGAAATATTCAAGGGAGCAGTTTTCCAATCCTTGGATGGAATTATTGTCTCAGCTAACTGTAAGCTGCGGAAGATCTTCACTTTAAAATGCAAGCCTCAAGACACTGCTGATAAAGACGGTATGTTCAAGTTGCTACTATGAAGATTTTTAAATTCTCCAATGTGTTTAAAATTAGACATATCGTGGGGGCGCCTGGGTGGCTCAGGTCATGATCCCGGGGTCCTGGGATCAAGCCCTGCATTGGGCTCTCTGCTCAGTGGGGAGCTTGCTCCCTGCTCTCTCTCTGCCTGCCTCTCTGCCTACTTGTGATCTCTCTCTCTGTCAAATAAATAAATAAAATCTTTTTTAAAAAATTAGCATACCTCTGGATAGTATGAGTACAGAGTAGTGGTTTTTCTAAATTTATCTTATTTCACTGTGGAAAAAACACTTTTTTAACATGAGATCTGTCCTCTTAATAAATTTTTAAGCATACTACATGTTTTGGTGACAGTAGGTGCAATGCTTTACAGCAGATCTCAAGAGTTTGTTCATTTTGATCAAAACCCATTGATTAGTAACTCCCTATTTCCCTTCACCTCAACCATTGGCAACAACCATTCCACTCTGATTCCTTGAATCTATTTTAGATACCTTAAGTAAGTAAAAGCATATAGTATTTGTTTGTCTGTAGTTGGCATATTTCACTTAGCAGAAGTCCGTATGGTTCATTCATGTTGTAGCATATGTCATTCTTTACTCTGAATCACGTTTATTTTTACTGTAGCTGTATGTCAAAGATATCTTTTTTATTTTTGTGATTTTTTTTCTTTTTTGTTTTTGATAGCACTTACCTTGTGAATTAGGGTTTTTATTTACAAGCAGTGTAATCCTCTCTAGGTAGTTGAAACAAAAAAGACTTTATTTAAGGTAATTAGCCACTTCATAGAATCTCAAGGATACCCAGAAAGTCAGACTTCGAGGCTACAGCCAAGAACAAATGCAGCCCCCACCACAAGACTGCTCCTAGGAAGACCCCTGATAGCTACTGAAACTGGACAGACTCCATAAGTCACAGCACAATGCTCAGCTCCAGGTTCCAGAATTTCTATTAACTGCTGTCCTGGAAAACTGAATGTCTTCTTCCTCACCACCCTTGCCAGAAGCAGACTTCTTCATTTTTCTCTGCTGAACAAAGGCAGATACTCTATTTGTGTCTGATTTGTAGAACCTAGATCACATGATGCAAGGATAGCTAACAAAGCCAGTATCTGATTCCTGACAAAGGAGATGGGACTCATTGTGTAGCAAAGTCACCAAATTAACAAGGGTGTTCAAAAGGTATCACCATTCAGAGTGCCTGGGTGACTCAGTGGGTTGAGCACCTGCCTTTGGCTCAGGTTGTAATCCAGGGGTCCTGGGATCGAGCCCCAAGTTGGGCTCCCTGCTCAGTGGGGAGCCTGCTTCTCCCTCTTTTTTTGCCCCTCCCTCGGCTCACACTCTCCCTCTCTCTCATGAGTAAATAAAATCTTTTAAAAAATAATGTCATCATTCAAAAAGCTCTGCCATTGTCTGGTATATACTATCTCACTATTTTGTACATTTCATGAAGTCATTTGAGAGACATTAATGTATAAATTTCCTAATGATCGTATTATAAAAATGAGTTATTCCTAGAAAGATAGGAAAATACACATTTACTATTATTATGTGATTCATAAATATACTCTGAAGATAACTGAACCATCTAGAATTTATGACACAAATTCTCCTGCTAAGATAGTCTTAAACAACTGAAAGTATTGAGAGAATACTGATGCTTCCTTTTGATTCTTGTCTGGGATTATTTTTAACAAAATCAGTTTTTCTAGAAGCCCAGGAAACAGGGCAGCACATAAGATGGCAAAGGTGATTTCTTAGAAGTTTGTATAAAGTAGACTTCAGACTTATGCTCTGTCTGGATGAGTGTCTGAGAAATCCTTGTGTGGTTCACTCTGTGGAACAGGACACTGTGCCTATAAATTTCATTTGATAATAAAACACAGCAGTGCATTAACAGCTCCCCAGAGAGGTCACAAGCCTGGAAGTGTAGTCACTCATCTTATGTACCATTTAAAGGCTATACAAGAAAGTGAAAGCCTTCATTTAAAAAAATATATCACCCAACTAATAAAAAACCTCAAAATTTGTAGAAATATATGTGCATTCTATATCAGATCAGAGGAGGTGAATCATAACCTGATTAGTATTTTTAAATAAATGTAAGGGAAAAGGTAAATCAAAATATGGCATATTAAATGCAAGTTTTTATCTCTGATCCTTCCTGAAGCCCCACAAGAATTAAATTGGTAATAAACCCACCAGGAAGAAGAGGATTGGGAGAGTAGGAAACAATAGGGAAAGTGTGGTCATAAATTTTGTAAGATTGAGGAGTGATAATTAACTTAGAAGAGCAGAGAAAGCTGAAACTATTGGGTTTACAGAGAGGTTTGTCAATGAGAGTCATAATATAGAACCTCAGAGGAATTCCAGAATTGGCAGCCCTTGGTACTGCCAAAGGCAAGGGGGTGTGGCTAAAGACAAGGA
Source organism: Mellivora capensis (assembly GCA_004024625.1). Taxonomy (NCBI): domain Eukaryota; kingdom Metazoa; phylum Chordata; class Mammalia; order Carnivora; family Mustelidae; genus Mellivora; species Mellivora capensis. Next base: position 3,467 of record PISX010030402.1, on the reverse strand, counting down.
GATTAGTTAAAATTCTATATGGGTTACTATAGAATCCCAGATCCCACTTCCAACTACAAATAAGCAGAAAACAGGATATTTATTCTCTGGAGAAACTGGACCACTGAACTTCTCAACTCAGATACATTGCATACATGGTAGATAGACACTGAAACTAACAGGAAGAAAGAAAGAAATAAGGAATAAATATATGTTTTTCTCGGTTAAGAAAATATACTGCATCTATAAAATAGGAGTAGTTTGTTCTTGCTGTATTTCAATAAGCATTTTGTTAAAGTTTACTATATTATAAGCTTTTTATATAATTTAGAAACATTTACAGATCATAGGTGTGCAGCTTTAGGAATTAACACAAAGTGAACACATTTCTGTAACCAGCACCCAGATCAAGAAATAGAACTTTACAAACATCTCAGAAATCCTACTTATAATCTCCTCCTAATCATGACCCTCTCTCTTCTTCCCAGAGATAATACTCTCCTGACTTCTAACACTACAAATTAATTTTACCTATTTTTGAAATTTATTTAAATAAAATCATATAGTACATATTCTTTCATATATACATTCTTTAACAAAACCTTGGGTTTGTGAGAGTCATCTATATTGCTTATTTAATTACTGTACAGTATGCCACTGTGTGAACGTACCACAGTTTGTCTATTTTAGGCAACTATGAATAGTACTGCTGGAATCAGTCTACATTTCTCTTGGAGCATGTAGGTAGGCTTTCTTTGGATATTTATCAAGGAGCTGAATGAACACATATTTCAACATTCTTAATTTCAGTTATTATATTTCTTGGTACTAGAATTTCCATTAGATTCTTTCTTACAGTTTCCATTCTTCAGCTGAAATTCTCTATCTCACTATCAAATTTCTCAAATATATTAATAGCAAAGTTATTTTAAAAGCCTTGGCTCACAATTCCTATATCTGTCTCTCAATTCCAATATCTGTTTTTATTTTCTGTTTTTCTCTTATCCTTGTATCCTGATATGTTTAATAAGTTTGAGTGAATACTGGACATTTCGACTCAGAAACTTACACTATTTTGAGACTCTGTATTGTATTTTCTTGTTCCAGGGACTTAAAGTTAAAAAAAATTTAAAAAGAAGCCCAAAAGACTGAAAATAGGATCAAAATGTTAAGAATAGTAGAAGTTAGTCCAAGTGGACCACCAGCAGAGTAATAAGATTCTAAGATGAGAGATTAGAGAAAATAGGAAGGATGACATAGAGGAAGATTTCCCAAAATTAAAGGCCAGGTGTTTTCACATTGACATAGCTCATCAAAAACAAAAAATGAAAAAGAAAAAGAAAGAAAGGAAAATAAGAGCCACCGTTGTATAATTTAAGAATAAGAGGGACAAAGAGAAAAGATTATTTAAGCTTCCAGAATTTTTTAAAAATTCAAGTTGCATACAAAGGAGTAAGAATGAGAATAATGATGTCTGACTTCACACAGCATTAGATGGCACAAGACCTTAAAACTATACCTTCAAAAGTCTAAGGAAAAATGATTTCCAATGTAGAATTCTATACCCATCCAGTCAATTTTTCTTTTCCAAATATTTATTTAAATTCTAGTTAGTTAACACATAGCATAATATTGGTTTCATGAGTAGAATTTAGTGATTCACCCCTTAAATATAACACCCAGTGCTCATCATAACAAGTGCATTCTTTAATATCCATCACCCAGTTAGCCCATCCCTGACCCTCTTCTTTCCATCAACCCTCAGTTTGTTCTCTATCATTAGGACTCTCTTATGGTTTGTCTCCTCCTCTCTCCTTCTCTCTTTTTCTTTTCCCTTCCCACATGTTCATCTGTTTTGTTTCCTAAATTACATATATGAGTGAAATCATATGGTATTTTTCTTTCTCTGACTGACTTTTTGGCTTATTTGACTTAGCGTGATACACTCTAGCCTCCTCCACATCACTGCAAATGGCAAGTTTTCATTCTTTTTGATGGCTTTTCATGACTACAGTAATATAGTCGTAGTTTGGTGATTGTTAATGATGCTGTTATAAACATTGGGGTGCATGAACCCCTTCAAATCTGTATTTTGGTTTCCTTTGGGTAACTACCTCAATGTGCAATTGCTGAACTATAGGGTGGTTCTATTTTTTTTTAAGAGTTTATTTATTTCTTTGACAGATGGAGATCACAAGTAGGCAGAGGCAGGCAGAGTGAGAGAGGAGGAGGAAGCAGGCTCCCTGCTAAGCAGAGAGCCCGATGTGGGGCTCGATCCCAGGACCCTGGGATCATGACCCGAGCCGAAGGCAGAGGCTTTAACCCGCTGAGCCACCCAGGTGCCCGGTTGGTTCTATTTTTAACTTTTTGAGGAACCTCCATACCGTTTTCCAGAGTGGCTGCACCAGCTTGTATTCCCAACAGCAGTGTAAGAGGGTTCCCCTTTCTCTGCATCCTCACCAACAACTGTTTCCTGTGTTGTTAATTTTATCTATTCTGACAGGTGTGAGGTAATATCTCATTATGGTTTTTGACTTATATTTCCCTGATAATGAGTGATGTTGAGCATTGTTTCATGGGTCTCTTAGCCATCTGGATGTCTTCTTTGGAAAAATGTTTATTCATGTCTTCTGCCCTTTCTTAATGGGATTATTTGGGTTTGGGGTGTTGAGTTTGTTAAGTTCTTTACAGACTTTGGATACTAACTCTTTATCAGATAGTCATTTGCAGATACCGTTTTCCATTCCGTAGAGAGCCTAAAAATAGTAGATCAGAAAGGAACAGAGACAATATATAGTAACAGTCACGTTACAGGCAATACAATGGCACTAAATTCATATCTCTCAATAGTTACCCTGAATGTTAACGGGCTAAATGCTCCAATCAAGAGACACAGGGTATCAGAATGGATAAAAAAACAAAACCCATCAATCTGTTGCCTACAAGAAACTCATTTTAGACCCGAAGACACCTCCAAATTTAAAGTGAGGGAGTGGAAAACAATTTACCACGCTAATGGACATCAGAAGAAAGCTGGGGTGGCAATCCTTATATCAGATCAATGAGATTTTAAGCCAAAGACTATAATAAGAGATGAGGAAGGACACTATATCATACTCAAAGGGTCCGTCCAACAAGAAGATCTAACAATTTTAAATATCTATGCCCCTAACGTGGGAGAGGCAACTATATAAACCAATTAATAACAAAACCAAAGAAACACATCAACAACAATACAATAATAGTAGGGGACTTTAACATGCCCCTTACTGAAATGGACAGATCATCGAAGCAAAAGATCAACAAGGAAATAAAGGCCTTAAATGACACACTGGACCAGATGGACATCACAGACATATTCAGAACATTTCATCCCAAAGCAACAGAATACACATTCTTCTCTAGTGCACATGGAACATTCTCCAGAATAGACCACATCCTGGGTCATAAATCAGGTCTCAACCAGTATCAAAAGATTGGGATCATTC
>PISX010030401.1:0-18753 GCA_004024625.1 Mellivora capensis | reverse complement strand
CAATGGAACAGAATAGAGAGCCCAGAAATAGACCCTCAACTCTATGGTCAACTAATCTTCGATAAAGCAGGAAAGAATGTCCAATGGAAAAAAGACAGCCTCTTCAATAAATGGTGTTGGGAAAATTGGACAGCCACTTGCAGAAAAATGAAATTGGACCATTTCCTTACACCACACATGAAAATAGACTCAAAACGGAGAATGACCTCAATGTGAGAAAGGAATCCATCAAAATCCTTGAGGAGAACATAGGCAGCAATCTCCTCGACCTCAGTCGCAGCAACCTCTTCGACCTCAGTCGCAGCAACATCTTCCTAGGAACATCACCAAAGGAAAGGGAAGCAAGGGCAAAAATGAACTATTGGGATTTCATCAAGATCAAAAGCTTTTGCACAGCAAAGGAAACAGTTAACAAAACCAAAGACAACTGACAGAATAGGAGAAGATATCTGCAAACGACATATCAGATAAAGGGCTAGTCCAAAATCTATAAAGAACTTATCAAACTCAACACCCAAAGAACAAATAACCCAATCAAGAAATGGGCAGAGGACATGAACAGACATTTCTGCAAAGAAGTCATCCAGATGGCCAACAGACACATGAAAAAGTGCTCCACATCACTCAGCCTCAAGGAAATACAAATCAAAACCACAATGAGATATCACCTCACACCAGTCAGAATGGCTAAAATTAACAAGTCAGGAAATGACAGATGCTGGTGAGGAGAAAGGGGAACCCTCCTACACTGTTGGTGGGAATGCAAGCTGGTGCAACTGCTCTGGAAAACAGCGTGGAGATTCCTCAAAAAGTTGAAAATAGAACTACCCTATGACCCAGCAATTGCACTACTGGGTATTTACCCTAAAGATACAAACGTAGTGATCCAAAGGGGCACGTGCACCCGAATGTTTATAGCAGCAATGTCTACAATAGCCAAACTATGGAAAGAGCCTAGATGTCCATCAACAGATGAATGAATAAAGAAGATGTGGTATATATACACGATGGAATACTATGCAGCCATCAAACGAAATGAAATCTTGCCATTCGCAACAACGTGGATGGAACTAGAGGGTATCATGCTTAGTGAAATAAATCAATCAGAGAAAGACAATTATCATATGATATCCCTGATAGGAGGAAGTGGAGATGCAACATGGGGGACTAGGGGGGTTGAAAAAGAAGAAAAGAAACAAGATGGGATTGGGAGGGAGACAAACCATAAGTGACTCTTAATCTCACAAAACAAACTGAGGGTTGCTGGGGGGAGGGGGTCGGGAAAGGGGGGTGGGGTAATGGACATTGCGGGGGGTATGTGCTATGGTTAGTGTTGTGAAGTGTGTAAACCTGGCGATTCACAGACATGTACCCCTGGGGATAAAAATATGTTTATAAAAAATTAAAAAATTAAAAAAAAACTCAGATAGGATTCAAAGACTATTCAATTCTAATAAGAAATAAATTTCTATTCTCTTATAGAGTAAATTAAATTTGTTACCAAATTACATTGCTTTTTAGGACTACAAAATGCAAAACCTCAAAAATCAAGAATTTAATAAGATATGCAAAATGATAGTAATAGCTAAAATGTACATGACTCTTCTACGTGCCAGAAATGTGCTAAGCATTTTATATGTGTCATCACTTTCAATCCTCACAAAAATAAATTCGCTTTGTGTACCCATTTCTAAGCAGAAAAATTCAGGTGGTCAGCACATGTTACCAACGTTATATCACTAGACTTTAACTCAAGCTGTTTTAATCCAGACCATCCTCTATAACCTACTACATATATACAGTAAGATAGTTCAAAATACTAGATATTTATTCATAGAAGGACTGGCTTAAAATGCCAATTACTGCCCTGATCTATCTCCAAGACTTATTCTGCAATCCCTCCCTTAAAATTCTTTAAGTTTTTCTTTAATCTACCTAATATATGTTTCAGGGATTAAAAAAAATGATTCTGGCAATCAATTTTCAATCTGTAACACAAAATTGACATGTGAGTTATGCCAAATATGCTTATTTATTCATCACTTCTTAGGTAACAGAATATAAATATGACCAAATACAGAAAAACATAAGGTTTAAACATATTTGCTTTGGAGTCAAACCTTATGCATAAGGATTCATATCACACCTTGTGTTTTTTCTAGTTGTATAATAAATAATAAATAAATCTGTTTCCTCTTCTATAAGGGGAGGTATTAACTCCTGCTTCATAAAATAGCCATGAGGATTAAATAAAATAATACATGTAAAGTACTTAGTACAGAACTTAAAACATGGTGAGCTTCCAAAACATGGTAAGTATGACTATTTGTACAACAGCTGGAATTAACAGTGTGATCTATGATACAAGGATGAAGGAAAGGTTATTGACCTGCTGAGTGACCAGAACTATGGCTTTGGTATGAAAGACAAATTATCTAACCTATTCCACTGATTTTTCTCTAAGTATCTATAGCATTTGCTCACCACCTGTTTACAAAGCATTTCTCCTCTCTCTGGCTCATTTCACTGTTATCGCTAACAAGTGATTAATTTTCATTTTTTTCATTTCCTGTGACTTGTTTAAAAGCTCCTTGCATAGTACCCTTACGTGTACCCAATTAGTTTATTATCCCCTGACACAATATTTAATGGTCAATGTACTTGATACCCTCGGGTCCGTTTTACTGTGTAGCAATCTGCCATGAACAGCTTCCTAGAATGAGGCTAAAAGATTATTGAAAAGACCACCCAGCAGAAGCAGAAAACTTTATATATTAAGATAACCTCTTCATAAGATTTACCAACGTTAATAGAGCGTTAATAATCCATGAAAAATAAAAGTAAACATAAAACTGGATAAGAGCTGTTTTACCTAAATTTTGTGTAAAATACTAAGCATTATGATTGTAACATACTACATTTACTTGTCAAATATGAATATGAAATGGCACTACCTCATCTTACTTCTTCAGGTTCCATAATCAGTCACCCTCTCATTTTTTTTTAAGATTTTATTTATTTATTTGACAGAGATCACAGTAGACAGAGAGGCAGGCAGAGAGAGAGAGAGGGAAGCAGGCTCCCTGCCAAGCAGAGAGCCCGACACGGAACTCGATCCCAGGACCCTGGGATCATGACCTGAGCCAAAGGCAGCAGCTTAACCCACTGAGCCACCCAGGCGCCCCTCATTTTTATTTCTACAAGTTCCTAATTGACTTTCCTTTGAAGAGCTACAAGGAAACCATAATTTAAGGGATAGAACTATTTCACCAATATTTGCAATAAAAAATAAGGTTTTAGTTTTACTTAGCAGAGTAAGCCATTAACAGGAAACCATGAAACTGTAATACATTTTAGATTCAAGTAAAAATAGTAATGGCTTTGAAAGAGCAACATTTCTGATTAGCAATATGAAACAGAAACAGATCATGTGGTTCCAGTTTTGTTTAACCCAGAATGTTCTGTGGTCAACATATATCACAATTAATGTTATTCAGTAACTCTAATGCATTCATTACAGTTTATAGCCCTGAAATTTCCTCCTCCTTAACCAATAATAGATAAAATTAACCATTCCAGTTTAGGATACTGAATTGTATAAATTCCTACAAAGACTTGGTAGATTAGGAACAGTATGAATAGAACCATCAGCAATTCACTAAATCAAAAGGAATGTTTAAGTACTTATTTCTTTAATGCTATTAAGTCATATAAAAAATTATTTTTGAAAATAAAATTGCTAAACTTGATAGAGTAGACTTTCTTTTTTATAAGTAGATTAGATTTGTCCAGCATAACATCTTGAGGAAAACTCCTTCAAAGATCCTCTTTGAGGTGGATGAAAGGAGGCCCAGTAAAGGTAAAATACATAAAGCTAACAGATAAGTCAGCTTAAACTGTTCCTATTAGTGAATGTCAATTTTTATTAAAGGGTAGAATTTAATTAATTTTGCTTCATTTAATAAATATTCTCATATAATGAAGTTCCTATACTAAATACTATCTCAGTATTTAGTAATTCAAGTAATTCAAAGTGTTAAAGATTATTTATAACCGGAACTGCTACCAATCTACATATGTTTACTCCTTTTAAATTACATATCTTAAATTCTGTAGGTCCAATTGATCATGAACACAATGAATGGACTCAACTTGATGAGTGAGCAGAAGGCTAGCTGAGGACAAAGCAGAAGCTGGAACCCTACACAGACCCCCACCATGTGAAATGTGTGACATTCCTCAGGCACTCCTGCTCTAAAGGAAAAAGAAATAGTTAACTGGTAGAGACCACAGTCCTGCAGGACAGGAGTCTCCCTTACTTTACAAATGTCTTAGTGATTTACATGGAAAAAGCTTTCTTATCAATAGCTTAACTTCCAGAGACCCATAACTCAGTTTCCTTAAGCCCTAACATCACCCTCCCCTCCATAAAACTGAGGAAAGCCAAGGTGGAAGGGAATGTAAATAAAATTGAATTTCTTCTAAACCTGAAGCCCATTGGCAAGGATATGTGATAGGAGGAATGTAACATTCCTCCAGGAAACTCCCAACTGTCTTCCGATTTATGCCTCATTAGCAGGAAAAACAGCCTTGGCTTGACAATAACCAGGTCTCCAGTATCCTGAGAGTCTTCTTTAGTATATGACAGTCCTTCTGGACACCTCTTTTGTCTTTACTTCCCCAACTCCCAAGTATATAATCAACCACACCTCAAACCAAGCATATAATCAACCACAAACCCAGGGCAGCTGTTTCTGCCCACAGGTCCTGTCCCCGCGCTTTAATAAAATCACCATTTTGCACCAAAGGCATCTCAAGAATTCTTTCTTGGTCATCGGCTCCGAACCCCACCTATATTCCAAAACTTCATCAGACTCATTAAAACATTCCCTGCAAGCTTATATAAAACCAGCCAAGGTTATAGATTCTATTTGGAGGATTTTACTATCGTACAAAAAGGACTAGATCTTATTTGACCCCAAACACATCTCCTCCTCCCAATGTTAGCATAATGTTGGCACTCAGTGGGCACTTAATAAATGCTCACTGAAAAAAATAAATCAGTTTGTGGAGATGCAAATATACATAAGGAAAACTAATACTCAGAAAAAAATACTCATTGGAGACAAGATATAAGTAGAGAAAGACTCCTTATTGGCACAATTTCAGGGTAATTATATACATACAATCACCCATAATTTCAAGTTTAAAATGTATTCAAATAAACCAAATTAATTATCTCAATAATGTTACCTCTGTCCCCCCAATTTTTCTATATATGTGCCCTTCTGTCCCTCAATTTCTCTTCTCTTACTTGGATAACATTTTTAACTTACACTAGCAACTTCGGGAACATTTTTACAAATGAAATGTTTTGATCTGATTTTTAAGAAGAGTGGATAAAAGTTACACATAATGCCAAACCAACCAAATCTATCAGGCACCTAAAATTGGCACCAAGGAAAAGAATCATATGAAAGTGACTCCAAGTTCTGTCAGTGGGACAGGAGTTAAAAAGAAGATTTAAAAACACTCAGTTAAATCAATCTTAGTGATTTTTTTTCTATTGACGGGAAATACTGATTTGATTTATAAAGTTTACTTTCAAATTAGAACATCTATTAACATCTCCTATTAACCATTATATTTTATACGTATTAGGAAGATAAGCAGGTAAGATCATCTGCCTAGACTGAGATGGTTTCCAGTTCTAATTTTTGTTCAATAATGGGTAGGTCCAAATCTAATTCTGCTTGCTAATGACTATAATATATTGCTCAGGCAAATAGAGAAACAGAATATTCAGTTACTTTCAGCAATATTGTTAAAAAGTGATGCAATGAGTTTTAGTTGAACTAAGTGCCTTCACCAATATCTTAATTCACTCTAATGATTCTAACACTGGAAACATACTACCTATGAAATGAACATAAATAGAATGGAATTTGTGTATTTGTTGGGCATTGGCCCCTATCACTAACTGTCCCTTCTTTAATGTAATTTTGGTCAGACTACAGTAACTGTTTCATGCTCTCCAGCCAGTTGCTTATTATCTGTGAGAAAACATATATTTAAAATTGTTATCTTGAATTCAAAAAGTAAAGTCTTTCAAAGACAAAGAAGGAAAATCTTTCTTAAAGGCCTGAGGGAGAAAATAGACTTTAAAAAATTAACAAGACATCAGAAGTTGCAAAACTATAAAGGCTTTTTCACTAGAAGAGAAGAGCATTAGCAGCTAAGGAAACGCAGTCCCTGGCACCATAAAATGTATATGTACCTTCTAAGTTGGCAGCGTTTGAGTTACATAGAAATACAAATTGAGTCATATGAGAAATAGGTCAGGATATTTTTGATAATAATAATATGTAAGACCTGCATCTGCATACAGGCCTTGATACAGCTGGCTATTACAAGTTGATTTTATTTAATTTGATTTTTAATAAAATCATCAATTCCAATAGTGGCAGATTTTATGCCAAGCTCTAATGTGCCCAGTCTCTCAGAGCTAAAGCCACAAACAAATGAAATCAATAAAATCAGGTAGTCAGGTCAAGAACTGGGTTGCTTCTCCATATCTAAAGATTTCAACATGGGTTTTAATTATACCAGGTAAGAATAAATTTAAAAGGACACATTATCTGGCCCCTAATCCTAAATCTGCTACCTATCACATGTGTTCATAAGATTCCCATTAATTATGTTTTTCATGATCAGAAATTGCCAAACCAACACACTCTGGCATTTAATTATCCTTCCCTCCCTTCATATGAATGACCTACATATTTGATGGATCATCCTTTCAACACTCGAGACTAAATTACAAATTCATATCTTTAAGATGTTTTCCTATCTTAAAAGTTAAATGGTATGCATAATGAGTACTGAAAGACTTCATTAATTAAACGTGCCAGTTAAGAGGACTCAGCATAATGTTCAGAAGAAAGAAAGAATTATAGAATTGAATCAAACTATTTAAAGTCTGAAAGTTAACTTAGAGATCAATCGGTCTAACCCCTCATTTGAGAGCAAGGAAACTGGGAACAAGAAAGTAAGTCACTAGGGGCTATGAGAGTTGCCAAACTTGATACAGCTCTTTAGAGGCAGAAGCTGAAGTAGAAACAGAGCTACAAACTTCTACTTCAAAACTTTTTTTTTTCCATTACCATAAAGGAATTCTGATTCTCAAAAAGCTGGCTTCCACTCTTGGTCTGAAGTGACTCCTTTTAACCTCTTTACCTTAATTATAACATCTTTGAAAAGTGTTAATATAATTGTAACTATGGCAAGAATGTTATTTCATTTTATGAAGAAGTTTGAAGACAAATAGCAGCATTATAATTATGACTCATCTCTAAAAGTTTAACATTTCAACCTTTGCTTCTTATTCTTTTTATGCAGCATGATTAATGCAATCTACTTCTTGTGACTGTCACAAGAACCACAAAATCTCTCACATCTTTCATAGTGACTAAGTTTGAAAAAATCATGCACAATAACTTTTCCTTGAATGCTTGTGTACATAAATTTACCAAATAAAAAGATGATACCATTCATTCATCATTATCAAGTGAAGGACTATTTCATCTTACAGAATCTTACCTCAATGTTTTTCACAAGTCTAAATTAGACTTAAACCTCACTTGCATTGCCACTCTGTAGGAAAATGTATGGGAGGTGATAGAATGAGTATATATTTGAAGAAAGGAAAGGAAAGGAAAGAAAGAGAAAGAAAGAAAGGGAGGGATAAAGGAACGAAGAAAAAATTGAAAAGGGGAAAAAACTAAATGGATATGGATGATAAATCTGGTGATAACAGATAAGACAGAAAGAGAGAGATGAAGACATAATAAGAATAGGAATGTGTGTGTCAGTGTATGTTTAGGTATTGGTGTTAATGTGGGTTTAGGTGTGTACGTAAGTTTGCATGAGTGTAGTGTGTATTCATGTGTTTGCAGCTGATCACAAGGATACAGTCAGAAAAGAGCTCAGCATTACACTGTTTCAGACTAATCTTTTTCAGAACAGGAACTGTGATGAAAGCAGCAGCAAAAAGGGTCAACTTAATTCTGATCGATGCACAGTGACTACAGTAAGTAGTTACATATCAATCTGTGATTTCTCCAGAGACCTCAAATAGAATGAAAACAAACAAAAACAAACCAAAAAACAAAAAACAAACAAACAAAAAACAAACAAACAAACAAAAACGCTAACCCAATTAAATACACTGTTGCTGGCCAAAGGTAGAAGCATTACACTCCTGAAAGTATCCTGAAAATGTCAGTGCCACATTGTTCTGTACCAAGAAGTGTTGACAGCTCGCAAATGTATCTCTCCTTTAAAAAATTTCCACCATAGCATCCAAATTAAAAAGGAAAAAGTAAAATTCTCTCTGTTCACAAATGACTTGATCTTATCTTATCTTAAAAAAATCTAAGATTCCAGACCAAAAAAAAAAAAAAGAAAGAAAGAAAAACCCTGTTAGAACTAATAAATTCACCAAAGTTACAGGATATGAAATCAACATACAAAAATAAGTTACATTTCTATACATTAACAATGAACAATCCAAAAAGAAAATTAAGAAAACAATGCATTTACAATAGTATCAAAAAAACAAAACACTAGAAATAAGACTAATAAAGTAGGTAAAAGATATATACACTGAAAACAACATAACATTGCTAAAAGAAATTAGATATAACACACATTGAAAGATATCCTGTGTTCATGGAGTAGGAAACTTAACATCTTTAAGATGTCCATATTACCTAAAGCAATCTACAAGTCCAGTGCAATTCTAATCAAAATCCCAATGTTATTTTTTGCAAAAATATAAAAATTCATCCTAACATTCACATGAAATCTCAAGGGATCCCAAATAGCCAAAATAATTCTGAAAAATAAGAACAAAGTTGGAGAAGTCACACTTCCTGGTTTCAAAAGATACTGACTGCCAAACTACATTAATCAGAAGAGTGTGATAGCAGCATAAAGAAGAATAGACCAGTGGAATAGAAGAGAGCCCCAGAAATATGCCCTCATGTATATAGTAAATGATCTTCAACAAGGATGCCAAGACCACACAATGGAGAAATAGTCTCTTTAACAAATGGTTTTGGGCAAACCTCCACATACAAAAGACCAAAGTTGGATCCTTATCTTACCCCCTTACAAAAATTAACTCAAAATGGATTAAAAATCCAACCATAAGACTCAAAACTATACAACTCCTAGAAGGAAACAGAAGGAAGTTTTATAATAGGGAGTAATACCAGCAAAATGGCAGCTTAAGAACTTCCAGCACTTGCCTACTACCCCAAACATCACTTTGAAAGCTATCTATACATGAAATTACTTTCACAAGAGCCAAGAATTCCAGGTAAGGGATTAGCACCTGAGTATAACACAGAAATAAGAAAGTCAGAAAGGTAGATTCCATTTTCCCCATTGGCCCTCCCCCAAACTGGGGTAGGTCAATATGGAGACAGACACTTTCTCTGAGGGAAAAGGAGTGAGACGTGACTACCCGACTTCTCCACAGACCATAGAACCAGTCCACCCAAGCACCAGACCAACTCCATGGCCCTATGTGGCCCCTGCAGCCTCCCACAAACACAGGTCCCTGGCTCACCCCAGGGCCTGTCAGCTCTAGCAGCCCCAGGTGGTTTCTCCAGAACCAGGATCTTTGTGGGCTTCTTAAAAGCCAGGCTCCTGACATCCCAGTGCTTGGAGCTACAGTGGACTTTGGTGACACCATCAGTTCCCAACCAGTGACCATGAACTCAGGATCCAGGCAGGCACAGTGAATCTAGACTTCCAACGAGCACCAAACCAACTACTGTGGATCCAGGATTTTGACCCACCCAGCACCAGACAAGTTTGAACATCCCCAAGTCCCCCAGCTAACCCTAGCATCAAGTCAGACCTAACAGACATAAACTCCAGACTAGCTCCCATGGACCTAAGCTCCCAACCTTCTTTAGCGTCAGGCTAGCCCCCATGGTCCAAGCCTAGAGGCCAACCCCTGAGGCCCTAGGTTACAGGTTTATTTCCAAGACCCAGGTTCAGGATCATCCAACACCAAATTGGCCCATTTGGCCACAACTTCCAGGCTGACTCCAATGACGAGGTTTTCATCACATTCTAGTAATGAACTGAGAGCCCCAGAGACCCAGACAACAATCCTACCACAGTGGTCCATGGCACCTGAGGACCCAGAATCCAGATCTACCCATGCAGACATTTCCTAAGGGAAACAACCTATACATTCTTAGAACCCCAGAGAAAAAAAAGGGAGGAAGAAAGGGGCAGAATGCTTATTTAAGAAATAATGGCTGGGGGGAAAAAAAGGACAGCTAAGAACTTCCTAAATCTGGAGAGGGATTTGGACATCCAAGTTCATAAAACTAACAGATCACTCCAAAATATTAATTGAAAATGATTATTTCATGCCAAAAACAAAATAAAATAAAATGACACTTTCCAAGATACATTATAATGATATTGTTTAAAATTGAGAATAAAGAAACTTAAAAGCAGCAAGAAAAAAAATTCCTCACATATAAGGGGACCCCTCATAAGGCTATCAGCAGATTTCTTAGCAGAAATCTTACATGCCATGGGGCACCTGCGTGGCTCAGTGGGTTAAAGCCTCTGCCTTCGGCTCTTGTCATGATCTCAGGGTCCTGGGATTGAGCCCCCCATCAGGCTCTCTGCTCAGTGGGGAGCCTGCTTCCTCCTCTCTCTCTCTGCCTGCCTCTCTGCCTACTTGTGATCTCTGTCTGTCAAATAAATAAATAAAATCTTTAAAAAAAAAAAGAAATCTTACATGCCAAAAGAGATTAGAATGATATAAAGTGTTAAAATTGATATAAAGTATTATAAAGTGATATAAAGAAAAAAGCTGACAAATAAAAATATTTTACTCAGCAAAACTCTTTCAGAAATGAAAGAGAGACAAAGTCTTTCCTAAATAAACAAAAGCCAAAAGTGTTCATCACCACTCAACCTGCCTTATAAGAAATGCTTCAAGGACTCGGTCAAGCTGAAATGAAAGGACACTAATTGGTAACATGAAAGTATATGAAAATATATTGATAAAGGTAACCAAGGAGTCAAATACATAATACTCATAATGCCATAATATGGTGGCATATTAAACACATTATATAAAGGTTAAAAGACTAAAGTATTAAAAATAATTATAGCAAGTCATATAATTATGTTAGGTCACAAAACAAACCTCAGCATATTTAGAAGACTGAAATCATACCAACTATCTTTCCAACCACAATGATATAAAAATAGAAATTAACAACAGGAGGACAACTGAAAAAATTTGTGAATTTTCATGAACATGGAAATTAACAACACATTCCTGAGTAACCAATGAGATGCTCAGAAAAGGTCTCAAAAGAGGAACAAAAAATTTGAAACAAAGAAAAATGGAAACACAACATAACAAAACATGGATTGTAACAAAACCATGTTTATAGTGATAAATACATGTATTAAGAAAAAGAGAAGGATGGGGTGCCGAGTGGCTCAGTCAGTTACGTGTCTACCTTTGGCTCAAGTCATGATCCCAGGGTTCTAGGATCAAGTCTTGCATCGGGCCCCTTGCTCAGTGGGGAGCTCCCCCTGCCTGTTGCTCCCTGCTTATTCTCTCTCTCTCTAGCTGTGTCAAATAAATAAATAAAATCTTAAAAAAAAAAAGAAAAGAAAAGAAAAAAGGATATCAATAAATGCCTAACTTTATACTTTAAGTAACTAGAAAAAGAAAAACTAATCCCAGCTATAACAAAGAAAGAAGTTTGACTACATCAAACTAAAAAGCTGGGCAGCAAAGGAAAGAATCAGCAAAGATCGGAGCAGAATAAATAAAGACCAAAAAAATTAAATAAATAAATAGGAAAAAGTCAAAGAAACTAACAGCTATAGAAAAGATTTTAAAACTGACAAACCATTACTTAGACTAATGAAAAACAAAGAATAAAGACCTCAAATCTATAAAATCATTAATGAAAGAAAAGTCATTAAAACTGACACTACAGAAATACACAGGATCATAAAAGACTACCATGAAAAATTATACACCTACAAACCTGACAACTTAAAAGAAATGGATAAATTCCTAGAACTACACAAATTAACAAGACTGAATAATAAAGAAAGAAAAAAATGGGAGCAGACCAATAGTGAGTTAGGAGATTAAATCAGTAAACAAAAACCTCCCCAAAAATAAAAACCCAAAATAAGATGGCTTCACTGATGAATTTTATCAAATACCTAAAGAAGAATTAACACCAATATTCAAATTCTTACAAAAACTGACCAAGATGGAAGACACCCAATCTCATTTTATGAGACCACCATTACCTTGATACTAAATCCAGATAGGAAGAGTATAGGAAAATTAAACTACAGGCCAATATCCCCGATGAACATAAATGCAAAAATTCTCAACAAAATATTGACAAATCAAATTCAACAGTACATTAAAAATATCATACACTATGATCAAGTGAAATTTATCCCTGAAATGTAAGTATGGTTCAGTAAGTATGATATATCACTTCAATAGAATGTAAGAAAGGAAGCATATGATCATTTCAATAGATGCAGAAAAGCCATGTGAAAAAATTCAACATCTTCATTATAAAAATGCTCAACAAATTGGGTATAGAAGGAATATACACCACCACATAATGAAGAACATATATGACAAGCCCATAGTTAACATCATACTCAATGGTGAAAGCTTGAAAGCTTTCTTGGTAAGATTGGGAACAAGACAAGGGGGCCTGCTCTCACTACTCCAAAGCAACATAGTACCAGAAATCCTATCCAGACCAATTAGACAAAAAGAAAATAAAAATAAAAAGCATTCAGATCAGAAAGAAAAATGTAAAATTGTCCTATTTTCAGATGATATAATCTCATAAATAGAAAACCCTAAAGATTTTTAAACTAATAAATGAATTTGGTAAAGTTGCTGGATATAAAATCAACATGTAAAAATTATTTGCATTTCTGTACAATTACAACAAACTATCAGTAAAAGAAATAAAACAATTTCATTTACAATATCATCAACAAAAATGAAATACTTGGGAATAAATTTAACCAAAGATGTGAAAGATCTGTACACTGAAAACTATAAGACACTGATGAATGAAACTGAAGCAGATACAAATAAGAATAATATCCTGTGCTCATAGATTGGAAGAATTAATACTGTTAAAACATCAATATATGCAAAGTCATCTATTGATTTAATGCACCTCATATAAAAATTGCAATGGCATTTTGTACAGAAACAGAAAAAAAATCCTAAAATTCACATGGAATCACAAAAGCCCCCAAACAGGCAAAGCAATCCTGAGAAAGAAGAACAGAGCTAAAAGCATTATATTTCCTGATTTCAAGCTCTATTACAAAGATGTAGTAATCAAAACAGTGGTACAGTGGTACTGGCATAAAAACAGACAGATGGGCCAATGGAACAAAACTGAAAGCCCAGAATAAACCCACACATATATGATCAATTAATATTTGATAAGGGAGCCAAGAATACTCAACAGGGAAAGGATATTCTCTTGGGACATTAATATGCAAAAGAACCAAATGCTCCCTATTTTATACCACTCACAAAAAGTAACTCAAAATGGATTAAAGACTTAAAAAATAAGACATAACACTCCAAGAAGAAAAATAAGAAAAAAACTCCTTGACATTAGTCTTAGAAATGATTGTTTGGAGATGACACCAAAAACAAACCAAAGATAAACACATGGGACTACATCAACCTAAAAAGCTTCTGGGAAACAAAGGAAATAATCAACAAGTGCAAAGACAACCTATGGAATGGGAGGAAAAATTGAAAACCACCTATCTGTTAATGGGTTAATATCCAAATATATAAGAAACTCATACAACTCAATAGGAAAAAAAATTTTAAATGGGCAAAGAACTTGAATAGACATTTTTCCAGACATACAAATGGCTAATAGGTACAGGAAAAGATGCTTAATGTCACTAATCATCAGGGAAATCCAAATCAAAACACAATGAGATATTACCTCACACCCATTAGAATAGTTATTATCAAACAACAAGAGATATCAAGTGTTGGCAAGGACATAGAGAAAAGGGAACCCAGTGGCAATTTAAGTTGGTACATCCACTATGACAAACAGTATGAAGTTTCTTCAAAAAATGAAAAATAGATCTACCATATGATCCAGTATTCTCAATTCTAGATATATACCCAAAAGAACTGAACACGGACTTCCAAAAACTATTTGCATTACCATGTGCATAGCAGCACTATTCACAATAGCCTAGAGGTGGAAGCAACCCAGACTTCCTTTGACAGATGAATCTATCAACAAAATGTTGTATATACAGTTGACCCCTGAACAACAGGGATTTGGCCTCTGTGAGTGTACTTACATGTGGATTTTTTCAATATATATGTGTATAAAACTAAATGTATTTTATCTTCCTTATGATTTTCTCAATAACGTCTTCTTTTTTCTAGCTTACTTTAAGAATACAGTATATAATACATATAACATATAAAATATATATTAATTGACTATGTTATCAGTAAGGCTTCCAGTCAACAGTAGACTATTAGTAGTTAAGTTTTGGGGGAGTGAAAAGATACCCAGATTTTCAACTAAATGTGAGGGAGGGGTCTGTGCACCTAACACCTATATTGTCCAAGGGTCAACTGTACATACAAAAGAACACTGTTCAACCTTTAAAGGGAATTAAATCCTATCACATGCTACAATGTGTATTATGATAAATGATTGTGCTTATCAAATATTTTATGATTCTACTTTTATGAGGTATCTAAAGTAGTCAAATTCATAAAAACAAAAAGTACAAAGGTGGTTATCAGGGGTAGGGGTAGTAGAAAAGGGGGAGTTGTTTTATGGGTATAGAGTTTCATATTTATAAGACAAAAAAGTTCTGGAGGTTTGTTTCACGATCATGTGAAAGCTTTTAAACCTGCACTCTTAAAAATGGCTAAATAGTAAATTTTATGTTTTTATCACAATAAAAAAAGAGAAAATGCCACTAGAAATATATATTAAAGAATAAACTAAATAGCTATTTCTATTTACCTAAACAAGCTCCAGAGGAAATTATGTGAAGTGTTTCAAGCAGAATGAAGCTATATTTTACTCAGAATGAATAAACCTTGAAGGGTGTGATTTCCTGTGCTGTTTAGAGAGTGATGGAAGGGTTAAATAAATAGGTGGATTAAAGGGGGAAGAAAATTTTAGAGGTTCACACCTTGGAAGATATTTAAGTTAAGAAAGCACATTGCAAAGTTCCCAAGATTGTTCACATAGTATATTTTACCATTACAAAGCCTCTAATTAAATATCTAGTTCTATGTATCTTTCGACATGTAAACTCAATTAAATGCCAACTGAAATAGCCTTAAATTACTACCCTTAAATATTTCCCCCCTACTTCCATAAATAAAGCAAGGAAAGTAAATGGCACTAAAACCAGCTGTGATGTCCATCACAGAAAAAAAAAAACTTTTTAAAACCAGTTTTCTATCAAATCTGTAAGACAAAAGAACTCATTCTTATACTCTCTCAAATGTGCTGAAAAATAATTTTTTAATATTACTTGACTCATTCTCATGTCTAGTTATTACAAATTAGAGTGGTTTTGTAATATAGTTAACTTTAGAAAATAAGCTTTGCTGACATCTTTTGCTTTGCTTTTCCTCAGTTTTATACACATTACAAGGGTACCATGGAGAAAATAACAAAATAAAGGAATTTTCAAAATTGTAATTTAGGAGGTGTCTTCTTTACCTTCACATGAGCCTTAAGATAAGTGATTATAATTGAAATTTGGAGGTGGAAAGATTTTGACTCTGTAAGAAAATGAAACCTCTTGGGCAACATTTAGTGGGCAGAGCCTAGAGCTGACTTATATAATAGAAAATGGATTGACAATGGCATCTGAAAAGGAAGAAGGAGACATGTAGAGTTCCAGAAAAGTAAGAAAGGAAATGAGATAGGAAGAATGAGATCAGCTTCCACGCTCTATCTGTAGAGGACAATGGAGGGAGTGGGGCAGACAAGAGATTCCTTGAAAAATTGTAACAAAATCAAATAACTGAAAAAATGAATTGATAGTGACCAAAAATCTATCTGTAGTTGCCTGTGTCCAGGAGTGGGGAGGGAGCTTGACTGCAAAGAGGCATGAGGGAACTTTCTGAAGTGAGGAAAATATTTTATATTTTGATTGTGGTGGTAGTTACATGGACAGCTATAGTTCTCAAAACTTAACCAACCCGGGGGGGGGGGGGGGGGACAAGATGATGGGGAACTAGAAGGAGGCGCTGGTTCAACCTGTCCCCTAAAGTGAGCTGATTACCTACCAAGGAACTCCAATCACCCATGAAATCAGCCTGAGATCAGAATTCTACACGTCTGGATCTCTACGGGGGCAGAGGACGCCAGTGGGCAGGTAAAGTGGAGTGGGAATGCCAGACTGGTATCAGAAGATAAACAAAAGGGGGAGGGAGCCACCAGATGAGACCCATTGGAAAGTAATACCTCAATTCGAGAGTGCCCTACGACTGGGGACCAGCATTAACTTGAAATCTGATAGAAAGCATTCAAAAAGAGCAAAGGATCGCAGAGGGAAATTATGGGAATTGGAACCATTAGGGACAGGGGCTTAAGTCCCCCACTGAGGACAGACACCCCTGGCGCTGAGCCAGAGAGAGTGCGGCAGAGAAACCAGGTCTTGGTCCCTGAGCCGCGAGGAGACCTCCTAAGGGCACTTGGCATGTGGCAGGGGCTGGGACCCTCGCGGGGCAGAAACAGCCTTTTTGCAGTCCCCACGTGTGTGCAGCGCCGCTCTAGCAGAGCCTGAGACGCGCTCCACCCCCTCCCCTGAGAAAGGCACGCGGCGCCACCAGCCAGGTGCTCTGGGACCCAGAAAGTCTGAGCGCTCCCAGCCCGGGCCAGTGGGAAAATCTCAGTGTGTGATCCCTGCTTGGAACCTTTCTGGCGGTCTGGAGCTGCCCAGACACCTGCCCCTGTTGTGGTTTTGAGTACAAGCAGGACACACAGGTGTCCCCAGAGATCGCGGCTGGGAACCTGCTCTGCAGCACCCAGAGGGGAACGGACTGGGGCTTCTCTCTGGGAGGGAGGTCTGGGCGCAGTTTGCTTTCCTCTAAACCTCCAAGAATCATCGGGAGCTGCCAAGGGGAGAGAAAACAAACGAACGGACATAAAAACCTCCAGAGAACAAAAGCCTGAAGGCCCGGTTTCCTCAGAGCCCACCCCCTGGAGGGGGCGGGAGGACTTAACTCAGGAAACACTGCCTGAAAACCCATGCGGCAGGCCCCTCCCCCAGAAAGCCAACCGGCCTAGAAGACAACAATCACTACTACTTCATAGATACAACATTTAATTTTTAATTTGTTCCCACTATTCTGGTTCATTTTTAAATTTTTTTTAATCTTTTTTATTTTTTTATATAGATTTTTTTTAGCCTATTTACCATCACAGTGAGATTTCCAGTATATCAAATTCCATAATAACCTTTTAACCTGAACTTTTTGATACATATACCCATGTTTTTCTTTTGCTTTTCTATTCTTTAATTTTTTTTTAAATTTCACTTTAGTTTAGATCATTCTTTTCTTTACTTTTATTTGCTAATATTCATATAGAGTTAAACTTCAAGGTAATCCCCTTTCCCCAATCAATGCCACCCCTACAGGTAAGCCAATTTTTAATCCCCTGTTATCTTAGGAAAGTTGTATCCTTTAAAAAAGATATCAAGATACATCCAGGAAGAAGCAAAATAACCTTCCTCACCCACACTGAGAATTTACAACCACTCTCCCATCTTTTTCTCCTACCAGTATTTTGTATATTTGTGTTGTATATTTGTGTTGGTAGTATATAAATCTTATACTTAGGGTTCTTTTGACGAGGTTCTTTTTTTTGTTTGTCTGTTTGTTTCTTTGTTTTGCTTCTACATATATATGTACATTTTTTTTTCTTCTCTTGTCATATGCTTTTATCAGTCTTTTTTGTTTGTCTGTATTTGTTTGTATACTCCACAAACCTTACCTTGGGGCCCATTAGGGCTGACCCTTCTCTTTCATCCTTCTTTCTTTTTCCTGTCTCTCTCTCTCTTTCTCTCTCTCTCTCTCTCTCTTTTTCGGCTTTTTCTCTTTCTTTTTTTCTTTCATTTGGGTGGGGAATCTTGATTGCTCAGAAGCATTCCAGGGTGCACCTTCACTGCACATAAGTCGATAGATCCAGCTACAACCATTCAGCCAACTCTCACCAAAATGACTAGGAGGAGGAATGCCCAGCAGAAGAAAAATTCAGAGGATGGGCACTCTGCAACAGAGCTAATTGCTACCGACATAGACATTATGTCAGAAAGGGAATTCAGGCTAACAATTATCCAGGCAATAGCTAGGTTGGAGAAGCCATGGACGACCAAACGGAATTGATTAGGGCAGAACTGAAAGCCACCAGGGATGATGTTCACAATATTGGGGCAGAACTGAAAGCCACCAGGGATGATGTTCACAAGGCTCTCAATGAGTTCCAATCTAATCTAAATTCTCTAAAAGCTAGGGTAACTGAGACAGAAGATAGAATTAGTGATCTGGAGGACAAACAGATAGAGAGAAAGGATCAGGAGGTAGCCTGGAACAAACAGCTTAGAAGCCACAAA
>PISX010030400.1:0-18757 GCA_004024625.1 Mellivora capensis | reverse complement strand
AATTGTTAAAAAAAAAAAAAAAAGTCATACACCAATACTATACTGGACCCACAGTACAAAACAACTTATTCAACTGGTTGATCTTCTGCAACAGTAGGAAGACATACTAAAAATACAACTACTCCGGCCTGTCCTGAAGCAGTTTCTTGTGTGGCTCTCTAATTATCATTCTGGAATGTTGTGCATCTGGCTGTGGTACACAGAATCCTTTGTTTCCTAGGGACTCTACTACACCATTATAAATAACTAAACACTAACATTCTTGCTAAAGCTTAGGTCTATTCAAATCTCAAGACTACTGACAGAACATTCCAGAAAGTCAAAACAGAATCTAAACTTTGTGGTGCTAGAGTTGAAATGTAAAGCCCTACATCTCACATAGATTCACATAAAGAACGAATCCACCTAGTTTTTCTTTATTAAATTTAAGGCATTATTTTCTCTTTTGCCAAAATGGCATATACAATTTATTTTAATTTTCTCCTGTTTTTCAAATTACAATTCATGACTAAGATGAAACAAAATGTTTTTGTGGAATAAAAAGGCAGTAAGATACACCACCCTCTATACATTCTTACCCGTGTGCCTGGAACATACACCCAGACAGAACCGATGTTGAATTATAAAATAAGGCTGAGACATTTTTGAAAGATTCACATCTTTACAGACTATGTTCTCTGATCACAATGGAATCATAAATCAGTAAAATATTTTTTTAATCTCCAAATATGTGGAAATTAGAAAATTACATACTTCTAAATAACCCATGTGTTCAAGAAGAAAATGACAAAGGGAACAGAAAAAACGTAAAAATTTGTAGAATACAACTAAGGAATTGCTTAGAGGGAAACTTCTAACTTTGTATTAGAAAAGATGAGGGGTGCCTGGTGGCTCAGTCGGTAAAGAGTCTGCATTTGGCTCAGGTCATGATCCCATGGTCCTGGGATTGAGAACCCACATTGGGCTCCCTGCTCAGGGGGAGCCTGCTTCTCTCTCCCTCTGCCTGTTGCCTCTCTGCTTGTGATGTCAAATAAAAAAAATCTTGAAAAAAAAAAAAAGGGAAAGGAAAAAAGACTTAAAAATCTAAGTTTTCTTCAGAAACTAGAGCAAATGCAAATTAAAGCCAAAGTATAAGAATAAAATAAGTCAATTAAATAGAAAAGAGACAAATAGTAAAGAAAATTAAAGATAAAGGGAGATAGTACATGTGTGATGGGGGAAGGGGAGAGGGAGAGACTCTCAAGCAGACTCCTGCTGAGTGTGGAGCCTGACACGGGACTCCATTCCATGACCTGAGATCATGACCTGAGCCAAAACCAAAAGTTGGACGCTTAAGTGAGTCACCCAGGTACCCCTCTACCCCCCAACTTAGTTCCTTTTCTAAAGTGTTTTAGTTACTCCTTTTAATTTCCATATAAATTTTAAAAAATCTTTTCGATTTCTATTTCTATAGAATTTCCATTTCAATTTTAATTTCAATTTCTATAGAAACACCTGCCGGGATTTTTCTTTTTTGGTAGGGACTTTCTTGAGATAGAATTCAATTATAATTCACCTATTTTAAAGTGAATGATTTCAAGTATTTTTAGTATAGTTTCAGAGCTGCGCAATCAATATCACAATTTTAGAATATTTTCATCACCCATATCCTCTCTGCAGCCAAAACCCCCCTATCTATAAACAGCCACTCCCCATTTTCTCCCAACCCCCAGCCCTAGGCAACCAGTAATCTACTTAGGTCCCTATAGATTTGCCTATTCTGGACATCCCATAAAATGGAATCATATGGTCTTTTGTGACTGGGTTCTTTCACTTAACAGTGTTTGTAACATGTATGAGTACGTCATTCCTTTTTATGACTTTTTTTTTTTAAAGATTTTATTTATTTATTTGACAGAGATCACAAGTAGGCAGAGAGGCAGGCAGAAAGAGAGGAGCAAGCAGGATACCTGCTAAGCAGAGAGCCCGATGTGGGGCTCGATCCCTGGACCCTGAGATCATGACCCGAGCTGAAGGCAGAGGCTTAACCCACTGAGCCACCCAGGCACTCCTTTATGACTGTTTTGAGACTTATAATAAAGCTTCAGTAATCAAGACTGTGATATTAGCATAAACACGGGATCAAGTCCAGAAATAACCCCCACCCTGCTTCCTGTTCATATTTGGGGAGGTCATTTTTAAAAAACGTGCCAATATAATTCAATGGGAAAAAGGATAGTCTTTTTCAAGAAATGATGCTAGAGCAATGAAACATCTATATCTGTTAAAAAACAAAACAAAAGGGACGCCTGGGTGGCTCAGTTGGTTGAGCGGCTGCCTTCGGCTCAGGTCATGATCCCAGCGTCCTGGGATCGAGTCCCACATCGGGCTCCTTGCTCCACAGGGAGCCTGCTTCTCCCTCTGCCTCTGCCTGCCACTCTGTCTGCCTGTGCCCGCTCGCTCTCTCTCCCTCTCTCTGACAAATAAATAAATTAAAACAAAAAAACAACAAAAAAACAAAAACACCAAACCAACCACCACCCTTACTTCACTCTGAAACAAAGATTAGTTTGAGAGATTATAGACCTAAAAGTAAAAGCTAACACAAAGTTTTTAAAAGAAAACATGGGATAAAATCTTTGTAATCTCGGAGCAGGCAAGTTGTTTCAGACAGTACACAAAAATCATTAACCTTAAGAAAAGTAAAGTGTGCTTCTTTAAACACTTTGAGAAAATATTTATATCCAGAATATATACAAGAATTTTTACTACTCTGTAAGAAAACAACTTAAAAAAAAAAGACATTTCACAAAAGAATATGCCTAAATGATTACATGAAAAGATATGACTATCATTAGTCATCAGGCAAATGCAAATGAAAACCTTAATGATAACACTTCACACTTAACTAGAATGGCAAAAATTGTTAACCAACAAAAGTAAAATCTCATACGGATGGGGAACAAATGGAATCAACTGATTTAAAACAGTTTGGCAGCTTTATGCAGTTAAAATATACACTTAACCATTTGATCCAGCAATTCAAGAGAAACAAAAACAGATGTCCACCACAAGACTATGAAAGTTTACAGCTGCTTGCTTTAATCACACTGGCTCAAAATTGGAAGCAACCCAAATAATTTTTTTCAAAGATTTTTATTTTTTAAATTTATTTATTTGACAGATCACAAGTAGGCAGACAGGCAGGCAGAGAGAGAGAGAGGAGGAAGCAGGCTCCCTGCTGAGCAGAGAGCCCAATGCAGGGCTCGATCCCAGGACTCTAGGATCATGACCTGAACTGAAGGCAGAGGCTTTTAACCCACTGAGCCACCCAGGCGCCCCAAAGATTTTATTTAATTTGACACAGACACAGTGAGAAAGAGAATGCAAGCAGGGGGAGTGGGAGGGAGATGCAGGCCCCCACTGATCAGGGACCCTGGATCATGACCTGAGCTGAAGGCAGACACTTAACAACTGAGCCATCCAGGTGCCCCATCCCAGATAATTTTTAACTGATAAATTGTGATACGTTTATAGCTCATGGTCTACCACTCAGCAGTATGAAGGTATGAACTACTACTGTTAGATACAACATTGATGAATCTCAAAAACATGCTGATCAAAAGCCAGATGCAAATAAACTCTACGGTTCCATTTATATGAACTTCTACAAGAGACAAAATAAATCTATAGTGACAGAAAGCAAATTAGTGGTAGCCTAGGGAAGAATGGAGGGGTATTAAATTCAAAGCATGAGAGAATTTTCTGTGATGAAAATGTTCTAAATCTCAACTGGCATGGGAGTGACATGGTATACGTTTTGCTAAAACTCACTGTATTATACAAATAAAACATGCATTTTATTGTATATAAATAATTTCAATGAAGTTAATTTTTAAAAATTAGAGAACTCTCATTAGAAAATCAAGCATACTGTAAAATGCTAAAACATTTTGGTACTGATTAAGTTCTTCCTTTAAAAAATATGTATAGTTGGTATCTTTCTAGACCTTACGCAATTTGGGACAGCTAATTCAAAATAATAGGATAAATAATCCCATGAGAACACAACCTACCTGAGACCACCAACCCAAAGTTACCTAACATGTTTTGGAATGGTATTTAGCCCTTGCATGATACTGAATCCTTGGAGAAGAAAAATGACAAAATAATTGTGCCTAGTAGAAAACAAAAATTAGGCTGAACAAATAGGAGGAAGTACACTCTGGTCCATCCTTTTCCTTAAACAACCATGGTATCTCTGGTCTACCAAAGTAGTTAATGGGCACAGTTTCACAGAGTATTAGTTTCGTTTTCTTCATTGTGATCCCCCTCAAAAGCAGCCAGTGATCATGTCTCATTTTTTTTTGGGTATCCTCCCAAGTGCCAAGAACAGCAGATACTCTGACTCCACTAATTTATGAGCTTACGACTGTGTTGCAAACATGAAAAAGGGGTGAACACTACGTTAACCAGCGGACCTATTTAGCCTGAACAAGGCAACCAGAATTATGCTCATCACAGAGGATGGGAAAATCCTTGACTATGAATAGTGTTAAGAAGACATTGAAAAGTGGGGCGCCTGGGTGGCTCAGTGGGTTAAAGCTTCTGCTTTCGGCTCAGGTCATGATCCCAGGGTCCTGGGATCGAGCCCCACATTGGGCTCTCTGCTCAGGGACCTGAGCAGGCGGAGAGCCTGCTTCCTCCTCTCTCTCTCTGCCTGCCCCTCTTGCCTACTTGTAATCTCTGTCTATCAAATAAATAAATAAAATCTTAAAAAAAAAAAAGACATTAAAAAGTATAACCGCCACATACAGATTGAGTAAGAAATATAAGAAGCAGACCGAGAATGGAAAAGATCTATCTTGGGAAGGAAGAAAGAAGGTTGGTGGCTATGGTACACAGCCAAGAATCATGGGAAAGGAATGATATGCTTTTAATGACTTTTAAGGATCTTAAGAGTATTGATGTGTGTTTACGGCTTTCAAAGAGATTTAGAGCAAATGAAATGAGAAGAACTGAGTGATTCCTCCATAAAACAAATATTTAAGAAATCAGCAAAAAACAAGGAAAAATATTTGTTACTTTGATATAGTAAGTCACTTGACAATTTTCATTTCACACATTTAAATAAAGTCATTACTTTCAGACTAACACATTAATTATATTATAGTTTTATTAATAATGTTTAGTAAAATGTGGACTACACTCAACCATGTCCAGCATCTAAAATAATAATAAAAAATTTACCATTTCAGATCACATGAGAAGACCAAAGGGAGAAGACAAACAGAACATAAATTTCAACCAGAGAAAAAGCAAGAGCTCCCAACTTTGGTGTCCCACATATGCAGAATATCTGCAGAGAAAAGTGGGTAATTCCTAAGAATCTGCAGAGAACTTTTTTCTTGGGGGTAGAAGGCAGGGGGTTACATAATTCCTATTGGAAATAACACAGAACCATGTGAAAAAGATTAAGGATGTTTTAAGGAATGCCAAAGGTAATCATACATTTGGGGTGGCTACAGGAAATACGTGGAGAACAAGAGAAGGCCCCTGCTTTGGAGAGCTGCCACAGTCCAGCCAGAGGCAACAACAGCAATTTTGGGAAAACTGATATGGCAGAAAGAATAATCAGTTTGAAAGCTCAAGCTGATGTAGCTTTTAAGCACTGTGACATGTTAGGTCATGACTATTTCATGTTTGCTTTTTTTTTTTTAAAGATTTTATTTATTTATTTGACAGACAGAAATCACAAGTGGGCAGAGAGGGAGGCAGAGAGAGAGAGAGGAGGAAGCAGGCTCCCCGCTGAGCAGAGAGCCCGATGCGGGGCTCCATCCCAGGACCCTGGGATCATGACCCGAACCAAAGGCAGAGGCCTTAACCCACTGAGCCATCCAGGTGCCCCTGTTTCATGTTTACTTTCAATGGAACAGTACAACACTGTAATAACTTTACCTTTGGATTCTTGCCCTCCTTGGCCAATAATGCCCGAAGTCTTTCTTGTGAAGGGGGTGCAATGAAGATAATATATGGTTTCAAGTCTGAATTGCGGAGAGTCTTCAAGGACTATTAAAAAAAAAAAGATATTCTGGATATTTACAATAATTTTCATTATTTAACTACTTCCCAATAATATACGTGGAATAATAATGTCATTTAAAAAAAAAAAGAACATTGTCTATGAGTGAGTTTCCAAACATCTTTGTAACAATTCACAGTATTTCCAGATCCTACCATTCACTGTAAGAATAAACTGTGTACCTGGAAAACACACACACACACATACACACACACAATCAGCTTGCCCTCTTTATATAATGAAATAAAAATGAATGACACTGAAGGTCTACAACTGTGATGCTAAAATATCCTCTAATAAGATCACTTAAAGATTATAAAGAACTATATTCAAAATCCATTTTGGAGGAAGCAGAAATAGGCAGTAATATTACCATGTACCAGGGTCTAAATGCAAGCAGAAAAGAAACTCCACACACATACACAAAAGTAGTTCTAGAAAAGTACACCCAAGAAAAAGCAGACTGTTTAAATTAGGAGGCTAGTTTTGACCCCGCCTTTGCCATTGGTGAGTGTGTGTTTCTAACTTAAGCACTCTACCAAAATAAAGATTACAAAAATATGCCCTTTTCTATCTAAAAACATTACTAAGACAATGTGCTTAATGGCTCTAATTTCTTTGATAAATATGCTAGCCCAAGTAATATAAGGAATTCTGAAGTAAATTTATTTACTTCATTTAGTAAAACTATTTATGCTTTTCTTATATCAAATATTTATAACTAAAATAGTAGAGACTAAGCTTTTTTGTACATTAAAAAATGTAAAGGATCAGTGGGGGAAAAAAAAATGTATGATACTTTATTTACCTGTGTACGAAGACTTAGAAGACATATTTTGCCAGAGTTGATCACTTGCCGTACTGAATCTATGCTGGTTCCATACAAATTTTTCTCAAATTCACCATGTTCAATGAACTTTCCAGCTGCAATATCTGCCTCAAATGCTTGCCGTGAAACAAAGTGGTAATCTCTACCAGCTACTTCGTGGTCTCGCCTACTCCGAGTTGTATCTAGGCAAACAAAATCAGGTAAAAATAACAGGCATGGATCAGAGTAAGGCTGGGGGATAATTCTGCTAGTCAGGGAAAATTTCAATTTTGTCATATAGATGAAACATAAGATGAACTGAGGAAATCTTAAGAGCCCATGTGTTTAACACTGATTCATTTTATTTCTAGACTGAGAAATGAATAAAAGTGTGGTTTTAGTAACAATAACAGTCATATTTATAGTTGCCTAAACACATTTTATGCTTACACTTTAAATTACTTCTCACATTTAAAACACTGCCACTCATCTTATCCTAGTTTATTTCCATTAAGTTTTTTTTTAACCCTTCCCACCCCCCAGGTATTATATAATCTAAACAGAAACTTCTGTGTTCAGAGATTAGGTCTACATTTCTCTCTTCTGCATCAGTTTAAAAAAACCAGGAACTGATTCCGTATTGGACAGGTCATTTTAAGAAGCCCAAATTGAAATTCATTTAGAAAATAATTAGTATATAGGAAAAACTGAAGTTTCTTAATAACGACTACTTTGAGTTACAAATTCTCAAAAGAGTTTATTAAAACAAAGTTCCTCCTTCCTGGGCAAAACTGTTTTGATGAATTGGATGAAAAATTTCCCTTCAGTGAGGTTCTAAGGTGGTCAACTGAAAAGCACAGAAAAATGGGAATGCATTCAAACTTACGAGGAACTGCAGATGCAAAGCGGTCTTTTTCTTTGTTCATGAGCCTCTGACGCAATTCATTCTGGCCACAGTTCTGTGGACCAATCAAAATGATAGGTCTTTTCCTATTTGCTGGCTGATGATAAAGTGACATTTCCTCATAAGTTAAGATCTCTTCATTGTCATAATCTTTGAAAAAAAAAAAAAAGTTAAGCCCTTCAGATAGAATTATTGCCATGTAATAAACACACAGATCTTCCAAAAACAATTGGAAAGAAGCAAAATTTATTATTAAAAACACTTAATTTTTTTAATCAAGAGAAGTAATAACTGGGTAGGATTATATGAATACTTTCCAATGTCAATTATACTTCCCAATACTATGAAAATAAATAAGACAATATATTAATCCTTCTAGAAGCCTTTATTGCTTCTCTTTTTTCATAGTTTTAATACAATAAAACTACTTGTACTGCTGGTACTGTAAAACAGCTGGTTGGCAGCCCATATTTTGACAGAGGATGGGACACCAGGGGATGAACTAATGAGAGTATGGTCTGTCATTTTTATAAAATGGGGGTACAAATACTAAGAGGATTGGTTTAAGGATCAGACGCAATATATATGCTAAGTGTAATACCTGGCATAGACATATATTTAAAATAGTGGCTACATACAAATTAGTGTTATCAGAGAAAGTAGGAACACTTTTCTGTGATTACAACTGGAAAACAGTTTGTGCTATCCAAACTTGGAATACTAATACTAACCTGAGGTCATGATTCAGAAAGAGGTATAAACTGTGATAGGTGGGATAGCATTCCTAAAGCCCATAATCCAGATGAAATCAGAACGGTCAAGTAGTAAGAAACAAAGGCAGACAACAAGCAGCCTGCCATCTTCCCACTCATGTTACTTCCCCTGACCAGGGAAGAGCATCAGCTGTATAGTCACACTCAGCTGTAAGTTCCATGGGGCCAGGCAATCATTTTAGTCTTGCCAGTGCTTAGCACAGAGTGCAAAGCAGAAACCCAAACTGTATTTGTCTAAATTCTAACTCTATATTAGCTTTAAGAACTTAAGCAGATCTTTAACATCTGAACATCAATTTATTAATCCATAATCTCAAGGAATTTACTGTGAGACCTAAATGGATGAAGGCATCTAAAGCATATAGATGCCCCTGGAAAAGAATGGTTATTATAAATGATAGTTATTATTAATAAAAATATTCATTATGATGACACCATTATGAACAAAAGTGTAATTCCTGCCCTTCCCAAAATGCTCCATCCTCTGAAAAATCAGAGTTCTTTCTTGTAACATGTTCAATCAGATTGTGGTGGCATTTTTATTTATAAAGACTTAGTTATACATCCATAAGCTTCAGATTTGCAGGTTTTCTGTAGCATAATAGCTGTTAAAGCAGAACCAATGTAGTGTGTTTCAAAGGATGAAGAAACAGATATTAATCCCTTATCAAATAGAGAAAAGGATTAAAAATTCAATAAATCTTAGATACAAAATATTTCAGTTAGTATTAATGATGTTTATTTGGAAAAAAAGTAGATCGAACTGCAGATTTAGTTTTAAATGGGGTTTTTCAATAATCTGTAACATTTTATTTTCATGTTTAATTTATGCTACCTGAAAACAATATCTGAAGGTATTGAGAGAAAAAGACTTATAAACTGTATAAGAAGTTAAGGAGTCCCTTTGCTTAATTTATTTGGCTTCTTTCTGACAAGAACCAAAGCAGGAGTAGCAAATCCTAATGCACTAAAGGATGAACCAAGAAGGTAATGAAAAGCAGTAAAATCAGGTTGAGTTTATAAAAACTGGGTGTGGTGGAAACTGTTGAACTAAGAGAGTAGGTACCTAATAGAGAGACAACAGTCATCACTGAGGTCCAGCAGACAGCTGTCACTTGGAAATACATGCCTTGTGTTATTAAAGTCTTTGATATGAAGAGACGTTACACTTAAACATTTTTTTTAATTTTAGTAATAAAACAAAAAAACTCTATGTACCTGACTCAGTCAGCAGGGAGCAGGTTCTGTGGAATGGGTTGCTTCAGTGACATGAGTTATTATACACAAAATATTCATTTTTTACTTAAAATACTATATTGTTAGATTTTGTTTAGAGGCATCTATTAATTTCACAAAGAATTTAAGTAGGATAAACAGAGGAAACTATCAATATTAACACTGTATAATGTTAAACTGTACTTCAATTTTTATGTCAGTTTTTCTCTAAGTTCAAAACGCTGCATTACTCATAGGATTCCAAAAGAAAACAATTTCTGTGAAATGACTTTCTTAAGCACATCTTACATTAAGAAGCAAAAGAGGATAAGAAATACAACTCTCTGAAAAACAGAAGTTTAATTTATTTCAAGTGTTAGATAGGGACCTCTTTCAGATATAAATCCAGCTATATCTAAGAGTAGAACTCACCATCATTTTTGGCGGGGTAGAACGGGGGTGTGGTGGGGGGAGAGAGGGGTAGAGGGTGAGGGAGAGAGAGAATCTTAAGCAGGCTCCACACCCAGTACAGAGCCCAGCTCAGGGCTGATCTCACAACCCTGAGATCATGACCTGAGCCAAAATCAAGAGTTGGACGCCCATCTCCCTGATATGAAGAAGTTGAGAGGCAATGTGGAGGGTTTGGGGAGTAGTAAAGAATAAATGAATAAGATGGGATTGGGAGGGAGACAAACAATAAGAGACTCTTAATCTCACAAAACAAACTAAGGGTTGCCGAGAGAGGGTGGTGGGGTTATGGACACTGGGGAAGGTATGTGCTATGAAGTGTGTAAACCTGGCGATTCACAGACCTCTACCTCTGGGGCTAATAATACATTATATGTTAATTAAAAAAAAAAAAGACGCCCAACTGACTGAGCCACAGGTGCACCCAAACTCACCATCATTTTTATTGGCATTATATAAAACCTTTTTCCTCTTCTTTTTATTCTTCTTTGCACACCATAGTTTTCCTGTTGAACAATTAAAAGCGTAACTGTAAATGTGGTACTTGTTTCCTTGAACAAAGCTACATATTTGAAATTGAAGAACTCAAGTAGTTTTATTTATTTATTTTTTAAGATTTTATTTATTTATTTGACAGAGAGAGATCACAAGTAGGCAGAGAGGCAAGCAGAGAGAAAGAGGGAAGCAGGCTCCCTGCTGAGCAGAGAGCCCGATGTAGGGCTGGATCCCAGGACCCTGAGACCATGAGCCAAAGGCAGAGGCTTAACCCACTGAGCCACCCAGGCGCCCCTCAAGTAGTTTTCCATTTAAATTTATAAACACATACTGTTGTACAGAATTATTTTTCAGGGAAACAGTTATAATTTTCCATTAGTCTCACATTACAGATGATCTTTTTTTTTAATTTCTAAAAAATGTTATCTATTTATTTGAGAGACAAGAGTGACACAAAGAACAAGCATGAGAGTGGGGAAGGTGAGAGGGAGAAGCAGACTCCCTGCTGAGCAGGAAGCCTGATGCAGGACTTGATCCTGGAACTCCTAATAAGCCACCCAGGCGCCCCTACAGATGATCTTTAGTACTTAAATCCTGTCCTTTCTTTAGAGTTCTAAGATAATTAGCTTTGCTTCTCATATCACTCTTACCATGAATACACATTTTTTGACACTTCTAAATGATATGTAATCTTTAAAAAAGATTTGAGAGAGAGAGAGAGAAGGAGTGAGTTAGCATGAGCAGGGGGAGGGGCAGGAGAGAGAGAATCCTCAAGCAGACTCCCCAATGAGTGAGGAACCCAATGTGGGGTTCCATCCTAGGATCATGAGATCATAATTTGAGCTGAAATCAGGAGTTGGCTGCCTAACTGACTGAGCCACCCGGGCGCCCCCTGGTATGTAAATTTAAACATAGTTCCAGATGGAGACCTAAGAAGCCTTTTATTAATGTCAAATATTAAGTGTCCAACCTGATTTTTCTGGCTCCTTGTCTTCTTCTATGGTTTGCTTCATGGCTTCCCTTTGCTGCTGAAAGCTTTTCCCTTAATAGCAGAAAGAAAAGAGAGTAAGATATAAGACAAAAGAATGTAAGTTTTTGTTTTTAACCCAGGGGAAAATACCAGAAGCAACTCTTCGCTTACATTCCCTTTTAAATCTTTCTGCCACCATATAAGAATATGTCAGCTATGATAATAAGCCTCCAAATGTTTAAAGTATTAGGTTTCAACATCACTATCAACCAATCCTAGGATAGGTATTACTAGAATATAGATATATCATCTATTAGAAAAGATAAGAAACCAGTGTTAGAAAATCTAATAGTTCAGTTTTTACAAGGCTTTCACTGTGTACTCACTATGTGGAAAGTACTATGCTAGATCATTTAGAATTATCCCAAATCAAACAAATTAATTCTAGGAGTTAACTTTACAAAATATGTTAACAGTCATCACTTTTTTAAGATAGCACTCAATATATTCCCTTGCATTTATTATTCTCAATCCCTTCTTCTATATATGTGTATATGTGTTTTAATGATTTTTTATTTCCACCTTTAAGCTACCACTGATAAAAATAAATGAAAAACATACAATGTTTTTCTTCTCAGAATTAAGATTTTAATATAGGAGGCTTTCGAAGTTTTTGACTTTCATCTTCTTTCAGATATCTACCTTAAAATCAAATGTATTTCTTCTGGAGGATAAAAGTGGTTTTACTTAGAAAATTTGGAATAGAGTTCTACTTCTACAATTTTTATATCCAGTTGTTTTTGTTTCAAGCCAAGGATTCTTTGAAATCAATAAGCAAATTCCATCTATGTTGGGATAATCTGTAGAATTTAGTGCATTTCATAAGAGCACAGCAAAAACATTAACACGGAGTTTGGCACACATAAGAAGTATTCAAGATAACCAGGTTATCTTATGCTATACAGATCTGCATTCCTAGTAAAAATAAGTAACTATGATGAGGGGGGAAATTTTAAGAGCTTTAAAATTTAAAAATAAGTAAAAAAATAAAAAAAAAAAGTATCTGATTTTGACATTCAAGAAAAAAATAAGGAACAAAATAATTTTGATCAGTTACATATCAAAATGTTTAAAAGCATTAGAGTCAGGTACTTCTTTGGCACATTTTAATAGTACATATGTATATAGACTGTTGTAATGGCAGCAGACATTAATGGGAGGTGGACAATATGACCTCTTAAATCTTCTAACACTTAAAACCATCATCAAACTCAAACTAAGGTAGATCTATTTATTTGTCCTATAAAAGACTTACAAATGATATCACCCAAATCTCCTTGATGCATCTTTCAGAAACTCAGTGTAATCAGTCAGTCAATATACTCTAGTTCTAAATATTTATGAGCTAAAGATGGCAAGAGAAGATATCAAATTGCTATCTGGCACAAGCACCAAGTAGAACATGATGGCTACTCAATACTCCAGGATTTCTAGAGGAATGTCCCATGTTACTGTGAAAAACCAAGGGGTGTAGCATCTTTAAAGTTAACATAAGAAGCACATTCCTCATTCTCTGAACTGTGACTGAGTATAGATAAAATTTGTTTTTAGTTTTTAGGTTTTAAAATAGAGGATTTGTAGCATTCTGTGAACTTATTAATATATATAAAGACCCAACTGCATGAAAAAGTAATTACATCGTTTTTTAAAAGACACGAAAAAGTTTTTCTCTGTGAAGGCTTGTATTTTAAATGTTCTTTTAAATATGTTCTATTATATTGTCTTTTACCTGGAACAAGCCCAGCTAGAGGCTGATTATCTTCATCCCCCTCCCTGTAGGCTTGCCACCAATTTGGATCTTCTTGACTGATGACATGAAGTATATCCCCTTTTTGAAAAGACAGACCTAATTCTCGACATGGAACATAAGGGTCATCTGAGGGGTCATAATCAAAATGAGCTTTCACATGGATCTAAAAGATAAAAAGGGTAAAATTCAAAACAACAGTAATGATGAAATGATAACACAAAATATTCCGCATAAACATTAAAATGTTATAATTTTCCATTAGTGTAAAGCAATTATGAGTTGAAGGTGGGGAGGTTTAGTTAAGTAACAGCAGTTACTTATTTCTGCAATTAAGTTCATCTCTCTGTTGACTGTAAACATGTACAACAGTAAAAAACAAACAAACAGAACCATACGAGAGTTAGCAGAGCATCGAACTGTTAGCCACTAACAAGACTGAAGTGCTCAGGGGCCTCAAAGGCTTGAGAGAAGTAGGAGGGAATGTAACCAAAACCCCTTCACTCTCCTTCCCTGACCTTTGAAAACAATGACTCTGCAATAAGGTATGTAATTTCTAAACCACAACCACCTGGAAAGGTAGACTAAACCTAACCACATCTGTCACCTTTATAGGGGAGTGTCAGTTTCCTGGGTGCTGTCTTCCCTTCTTGAATACAGTCTGTGCCTTCGAGTTCTCTGTTTCTTTCAAAGGGATGTGTTTAGGTTCGTAAACAATCACACCCCAAACTGCAAAAATCATCTCAATCAAATTTATAATAAATTCCTGTTGTGTTCTATTTGTAGGCTTTGAAATTTAACAATGGTACAAGTTATAATTTTTGCTAACAATATATCTTTTCATATCCAAAAATGTGTGAGACTTATAGCATTAAAGGTAGGTAAAAATTCACATGAATCTTCTTGAAAGCTAAGTTATTGCCTGTCTTCCTTGCTCCAAAATACCTCCGTAAGATATAACAAAGTCATCTTAATTCTAAGAAGTTATGAAGGAATTAATATTCTTTTCAACTTCTCCATCCAACCAACACCTGGTTAAGTGGCATTTCCAAAATCTGTAAATAGTCCATTTTCATCTAATGAAATTCAACACCTGTGCACAATGAGTGTTTCTGCCCCATATAGGTTAAACTGCAGCTCAATGAGCCAAGCAATTGATTGACATCCTAAGAATCTTATAATTCAGAGTCCTTTTCTATCCAATTGTTATTAAGCCTTTTACCCTTGTCATAATTGAGGCCACCTATCATAAAGATGATACTGGTCTGCCTCAAAAACTGTTTTATGAGAAGACAGTCTATCCTTTTAGAGCTCCTAAAACACAAAACTGACTGTTCTCAATGATGATGGAGATGAAATCTGATCACTTTCTAAGTGATAAAGATATATATAGATATATATATCTGTATATATATCTATATATATCTCCCTCTACAGTAAGGTATAACCAAGAATTCTCATGGAAGCAGCAGCCTCTTTCAGAAATTATGCTTGTGTGTCATTAGATATTTTTATAATTTCAGAAAAATATATTACTACTGTAAAGAGGAAATGAAGAAATCTAAGTCCTGATATATACAAATAACAACACTGAGGAAAAGCAATTAAATGATCCAGTTAAAAAGGTAGAATTTAGGAATGCCTGGGTGGCTCAGTCATTAAGCGTCTGCCTTCGGCTCAGGTCATGATCCCAGGGTCCTGGGATAGAGCCCCATAGCACTGGGCTCCCTAC
This sequence comes from Mellivora capensis, assembly GCA_004024625.1. NCBI lineage: Eukaryota > Metazoa > Chordata > Mammalia > Carnivora > Mustelidae > Mellivora > Mellivora capensis. The sequence goes on along the minus strand of PISX010030400.1, from coordinate 3,524 downwards.
TCAGCGAGAAGCCTGCTTCTCCCTTTCCTACTCCCCCTGCTAGTGTTCCCTCTCTCGCTCTGTCAAATAAATAAATAAAATCTTTTTAAAAATGTAGAATTTACATGCTAGTCTGTTTTGTGGGGTAGCTTTTCATGGATGTACTCCGTAAGTTCAATAGTACACAAAAATCGTTAAGGGTATGGCCAGTGAATTTTCACAAATGAAACATACCTGTATAACCAGCCCCCAAATCAAGAATCAGAATATCACCAGCACCCCAAAAGCCCTGCCTCATGCCCTATCAGTCACTAACCACCCTAATGTCCTCCAAGAGTAAACAGCATCCTGATTCCTGGAAGCATACATTACTTTCCCTGATATTTTACTTCATACAAATACAATCACACAGTATTCACTTGGGTTAATGATGAAGAGACCTCATTCATTCTGACAGTGTTCTGCTGAATTTCAATGACAGAGTGCCCTAATGAGTCTTGTTCTTGATGTGAAACAGAGTTTTGATTAAAATCTTGAAAACTTTGCCAGGTAAAACCAAAAGTGAATTTTAGAAAGTTCTATGAGGTTAGCAGAGAATCAAAACAGAGTCGAAGACTGGGTTAAAAGATATATATACAATTTTGTAATCTTGGCATAAGATGTAGTATAATCTAGAAGTACCTAACATGTAGGATTATCAAAAAAACTTCTGCTTATCGGGGTGCCTGGGTGGCTCAGTGGGTAAAAGCCTCTGCTTTCGGCTCAGGTCATGATCCCAGGGGTCCTGGGATACAGCCCCACATCGGGCTCTCTGCTCAGCGGGGAGCCTGCTTCCTCCTCTCTCTCTCCCTGCCTGCCTCTCTGCCTACTTGTGATCTCTGTCAAATAAATAAATAAAATCTTAAAAAAAAAAAACTTCTGCTTATCATCTCTGTCAATCAATGCTTCCAAAATCTGCTTAAATTTGTTGCTTTTTAGCCAAAAAGTCTTGGAAATCTAAATATGGAATCACAGGAATTGTTTAAGGTGGTGAAGATATCATTTTTGTTATCAGGCTTCTAGAGATCTGTGAAATAAGACTAACTTGGTCACCTGACTGATGATTTTATCTGGTAACTTTCTGAAAGCAATAACCAGCACATTTTCAAAGTGTTCTGCTGAGATCACCTGCCTAAAATGTTCATCAAAATACTAAATTCTTATGCCACATCTCAAACTTTAGCATTCTGCATTTTAACAAGCTTCCCTGGGTAACAGTTATATACATGCAATTTAAAATGTGCTCTAAGGGGTGCCTGGGTGCCTCAGTCAGTTGGGTATCTATCTGCCTTTGGCTCGGGTCATGATCCCAAGGTCCTAGAACTGAGCTCCCGCATCAGGCTCCCTGCTCAGATGGGAGTCTGCTTCTCCCTCTCCCTCTGCCGCTCCCCCTGCTTGAGCTGTCAAATAAAATCTTTAAAAAAAATAAAAAATACGAAGTACCTTAAAACCTTAGGAAATGCTACCCTGAGGGAAACTACACTGCTGTGGAGGCTGTATCTAGGTTTGTGACTTTTGTCAAAGGTCAACAAAATCAGCCAGAGATGCTTTTTCCTCTCCTCTTGCCTAGGTGTTCCCACCACTTGACTATTCAGACTTAGTTGGTTTGGAATGGGGCCTCTCTCTCTCTAGGCTAAGAATAGTACGGAGGAAAAATGCTTTGCTTTTATAACAAGTTTATCTAATGCTGTTTAAAATGTACTCCCTAAAATTAAGAGCAAAATTTATTTCATATCAGAGATGAACCATTTGGTTGAGTTAAAGACTGAGCAATGCCTTGAGCACAAGCACATGCTCTATGTCACTTCTATCCATATATTCTAACTGATCAATTTTAATTAGTGCTAGAAGTTATTTTCATCCATCTTTCTTCTCCAGCTCTGTTAGTGGCTAATTTAGTTTACCATACAAAAGAAAACAGAGCCCCCCCGCCCCGCCAAGTGACGGAGAGAAGGGTGGAGAGGAGAGAGAATCTTACACAGGCTCCACACCCAGCCTGGAGCCCCATGTGGGGCTCCATCTCATGACCCTAAGATCATGACCTGAGAAGAAATAGAGATGGAGCCACCTAGGAGCCCCCAATAAAGCCTTTTTTAAGATGGAGAGATGAAGACCCTTATAGAAAACTCCAGGGTTGAACAACGCTGTAGTATCAATACAATGTATCTGATCAAAACAGTGTTTGCTTTCTACATAAAACAAAATCTTCTAAATTTCAAATAATAGGGTTATAGGATTGTTTAAATACAATTATCTTCCACCTTTTAATTTTTTTTCTCTTTACCTTTTTTCTCTTTACCTTTTATTTTTTCTCTTTACCTTTTATTAGTACCCTTAAGCTTGTAAGCTATTCACATCTTAAGTCCTAATGATGGGGATATGGTAAAGAGATAATGATTCATCAATTTATTTACATCTTTCCTAAGGGATTCAATCTCCAAAATAATTTTCCTTTTTAGTTTTTATTTCATTATTTCTTATTATAGATTTATTTATTTTGAATTTTAAATTATTGGTGGGGAGAAAAGAATGAAAGTGTATCTTCCTTTAGCTTGGCCTGAACTTTCCCCTCATTCACAGTGTAAAATTAAGGGTGGCATCGAGAAAAGCCTGGTATCAAGAAACAGTTTTCAAAATCCATCTCCAACCTGAGATTGCTCCTCCCAATCCCCAATCAAGAAGGATTATCTTTGGGCGTCTGGGTGGCTCAGTTGGTTAAGTATCTGCCTTCAGCTCAGGTCATGATTTCAGGGTCCTGGGATGGAGCCCAGCATTAGGATCCTTGCTCAGCAGCGGGGAGTTTGCTTCTGCCACCCGTCCCCCTCCCCTGCTCATGTGCATGCATGCTCTTTCTCTTAAACAGATAAATAAAATCTTAAAAAAAAAAAAAAAGATTGCTTGCTTCCATTTTTTCACATGGGAAGTTTGGAGTATCAATGGGACATCCAAAAGATACTTAGTAGAAGGCAGACAGAAATATGAACCTTAGGGTAATAGCAAACTTAATACAGCAAATGCCCTAACTTGAAAATGGATGTCCATCTAATACACACTGAAATATTCTGTATTTTTTGTATCTCTAGTATGTATTCATAAAGCCTTGCTGTATAATAAAATTCCAGATCCTCTTCCAAATGAGAAAAAAAATTAAGATGAAAATTAGATAATATATTTTATACCTTTAACAGAAAAGTGAAAACATTTAATAGCAATGGTTCTCAACTTGTCCTTCCAACCCAGTTCTCTTTATATAAACTATGAATGTGAACATCCTTAAACAATTATTTTTAAATTTTGCAAATACATCAAGTACATATAAACAGACTGCTCCTCTGATCTGCTCTCCCCACAGTAAATACAACTATAGCCCAGATCTCTCCTTAGAATTCCAGACTGACGTATTCTTTTTTTAAAGGTTTATTTATTTTAGAGAGAGAGAGAAAGAGAGTGCATAGGGGCAGGCAGAGGGAAAGGGAAAAAGAGACTCTCAAGCAGACTCCCCACAA